>JAKKIB010000106.1:0-59863 GCA_023089585.1 Melophagus ovinus
ATAGATTAGAATAGATTAGAATAGATTAGAATAGAATAGAATAGAATAGAATAGAATAGAATAGAGATTAGAATAGAATAGAATAGAATAGAATAGAATATAGAATAGAATAGATAGAATAGTTATAGATTAGAATAGATTAGAATAGATTAGAATAGATTAGAATAGATAAGAATAGATAAGAATAGATTAGAATAGATTAGAATAGATTAGAATAGATTAGAATAGATTAGAATAGATTAGAATAGATTAGAATAGATTAGAATAGATTAGAATAGATTAGAATAGATTAGAATAGATTAGAATAGATTAGAATAGATTAGAATAGATTAGAATAGATTAGAATAGATTAGAATAGATTAGAATAGAATTAGAATAGATTAGAATAGATTAGAATAGATTAGAATAGATTAGAATAGATTAGAATAGATTAGAATAGATTAGAATAGATTAGAATAGATTAGAATAGATTAGAATAGATTAGAATAGATTAGAAATAGATTAGAATAGATTAGAATAGATTAGAATAGATTAGAATAGATTAGAATAGATTAGAATAGATTAGAATAGATTAGAATAGATTAGAATAGATTAGAATAGATTAGAATAGATTAGAATAGATTAGAATAGATTAGAATAGATTAGAATAGATTAGAATAGATTAGAATAGATTAGAATAGATTAGAATAGATTAGAATAGATTAGAATAGATTAGAATAGATTAGAATAGATTAGAATAGATTAGAATAGATTAGAATAGATTAGAATAGATTAGAATAGATTAGAATAGATTAGAATAGAATAGATTAGAATAGATTAGAATAGATTAGAATAGATTAGAATAGATTAGAATAGATTAGAATAGATTAGAATAGATTAGAATAGATTAGAATAGATTAGAATAGATTAGAATAGATTAGAATAGATTAGAATAGATTAGAATAGATTAGAATAGATTAGAATAGATTAGAATAGATTAGAATAGATTAGA
This sequence comes from Melophagus ovinus, assembly GCA_023089585.1. Classification (NCBI taxonomy): domain Eukaryota; kingdom Metazoa; phylum Arthropoda; class Insecta; order Diptera; family Hippoboscidae; genus Melophagus; species Melophagus ovinus. The sequence goes on from JAKKIB010000106.1 coordinate 992, forward strand.
ATAGATTAGAATAGATTAGAATAGATTAGAATAGATTAGAATAGATTAGAATAGATTAGAATAGATTAGAATAGATTAGAATAGATTAGAATAGATTAGAATAGATTAGAATAGATTAGAATAGATTAGAATAGATTAGAATAGATTAGAATAGATTAGAATAGATTAGAATAGATTAGAATAGATTAGAATAGATTAGAATAGATTAGAATAGATTAGAATAGATTAGAATAGATTAGAATAGATTAGAATAGATTAGAATAGATTAGAATAGATTAGAATAGATTAGAATAGATTAGAATAGATTAGAATAGATTAGAATAGATTAGAATAGATTAGAATAGATTAGAATAGATTAGAATAGATTAGAATAGATTAGAATAGATTAGAATAGATTAGAATAGATTAGATTAGAATAGATTAGAATAGATTAGAATAGATTAGAATAGATTAGAATAGATTAGAATAGATTAGAATAGATTAGAATAGATTAGAATAGATTAGAATAGATTAGAATAGATTAGAATAGATTAGAATAGATTAGAATAGATTAGAATAGATTAGAATAGATTAGAATAGATTAGAATAGATTAGAATAGATTAGAATAGATTAGAATAGATTAGAATAGATTAGAATAGATTAGAATAGATTAGAATAGATTAGAATAGATTAGAATAGATTAGAATAGATTAGAATAGATTAGAATAGATTAGAATAGATTAGAATAGAATAGAATAGATTAGAATAGATTAGAATAGATTAGAATAGATTAGAATAGATTAGAATAGATTAGAATAGATTAGAATAGAATAGAATAGAATAGAATAGAATAGAATAGAATAGAATAGAATAGAATAGAATAGAATAGAATAGAATAGAATAGAATAGAATAGAATAGAATAGAATAGAATAGAATAGAATAGAATAGAATAGAATAGAATAGAATAGAATAGAATAGAATAGAATAGAATAGAATAGATTAGAATAGAATAGAATAGATTAGAATAGATTAGAATAGATTAGAATAGATTAGAATAGATTAGAATAGATTAGAATAGAATAGAATAGATTAGAATAGATTAGAATAGATTAGAATAGATTAGAATAGATTAGAATAGATTAGAATAGATTAGAATAGATTAGAATAGATTAGAATAGATTAGAATAGATTAGAATAGATTAGAATAGATTAGAATAGATTAGAATAGATTAGAATAGATTAGAATAGATTAGAATAGATTAGAATAGATTAGAATAGATTAGAATAGATTAGAATAGAATAGAATAGATTAGAATAGATTAGAATAGATTAGAATAGATTAGAATAGATTAGAATAGATTAGAATAGATTAGAATAGATTAGAATAGATTAGAATAGATTAGAATAGATTAGAATAGATTAGAATAGATTAGAATAGATTAGAATAGATTAGAATAGATTAGAATAGATTAGAATAGATTAGAATAGATTAGAATAGATTAGAATAGATTAGAATAGATTAGAATAGATTAGAATAGATTAGAATAGATAAGAATAGATTAGAATAGATTAGAATAGATTAGAATAGATTAGAATAGATTAGAATAGATTAGAATAGATTAGAATAGATTAGAATAGATTAGAATAGAATAGAATAGAATAGAATAGAATAGATTAGAATAGATTAGAATAGATTAGAATAGAATAGAATAGATTAGAATAGATTAGAATAGATTAGAATAGATTAGAATAGATTAGAATAGATTAGAATAGATTAGAATAGATTAGAATAGATTAGAATAGATTAGAATAGATTAGAATAGATTAGAATAGATTAGAATAGATTAGAATAGATTAGAATAGATTAGAATAGATTAGAATAGATTAGAATAGATTAGAATAGATTAGAATAGATTAGAATAGATTAGAATAGATTAGAATAGATTAGAATAGATTAGAATAGAATAGATTAGAATAGATTAGAATAGATTAGAATAGATTAGAATAGATTAGAATAGATTAGAATAGATTAGAATAGATTAGAATAGATTAGAATAGATTAGAATAGATTAGAATAGATTAGAATAGATTAGAATAGATTAGAATAGATTAGAATAGATTAGAATAGATTAGAATAGATTAGAATAGATTAGAATAGATTAGAATAGATTAGAATAGATTAGAATAGATTAGAATAGATTAGAATAGATTAGAATAGATTAGAATAGATTAGAATAGATTAGAATAGATTAGAATAGATTAGAATAGATTAGAATAGATTAGAATAGATTAGAATAGATTAGAATAGATTAGAATAGATTAGAATAGATTAGAATAGATTAGAATAGATTAGAATAGATTAGAATAGATTAGAATAGATTAGAATAGATTAGAATAGATTAGAATAGATTAGAATAGATTAGAATAGATTAGAATAGATTAGAATAGATTAGAATAGATTAGAATAGATTAGAATAGATTAGAATAGATTAGAATAGATTAGAATAGATTAGAATAGATTAGAATAGATTAGAATAGATTAGAATAGATTAGAATAGATTAGAATAGATTAGAATAGATTAGAATAGATTAGAATAGATTAGAATAGATTAGAATAGATTAGAATAGATTAGAATAGATTAGAATAGATTAGAATAGATTAGAATAGATTAGAATAGATTAGAATAGATTAGAATAGATTAGAATAGATTAGAATAGATTAGAATAGATTAGAATAGATTAGAATAGATTAGAATAGATTAGAATAGATTAGAATAGATTAGAATAGATTAGAATAGATTAGAATAGATTAGAATAGATTAGAATAGATTAGAATAGATTAGAATAGATTAGAATAGATTAGAATAGATTAGAATAGATTAGAATAGATTAGAATAGATTAGAATAGATTAGAATAGATTAGAATAGATTAGAATAGATTAGAATAGATTAGAATAGATTAGAATAGATTAGAATAGATTAGAATAGATTAGAATAGATTAGAATAGATTAGAATAGATTAGAATAGATTAGAATAGATTAGAATAGATTAGAATAGATTAGAATAGATTAGAATAGATTAGAATAGATTAGAATAGATTAGAATAGATTAGAATAGATTAGAATAGATTAGAATAGATTAGAATAGATTAGAATAGATTAGAATAGATTAGAATAGATTAGAATAGATTAGAATAGATTAGAATAGATTAGAATAGATTAGAATAGATTAGAATAGATTAGAATAGATTAGAATAGATTAGAATAGATTAGAATAGATTAGAATAGATTAGAATAGATTAGAATAGATTAGAATAGATTAGAATAGATTAGAATAGATTAGAATAGATTAGAATAGATTAGAATAGATTAGAATAGATTAGAATAGATTAGAATAGATTAGAATAGATTAGAATAGATTAGAATAGATTAGAATAGATTAGAATAGATTAGAATAGATTAGAATAGATTAGAATAGATTAGAATAGATTAGAATAGATTAGAATAGATTAGAATAGATTAGAATAGATTAGAATAGATTAGAATAGATTAGAATAGATTAGAATAGATTAGAATAGATTAGAATAGATTAGAATAGATTAGAATAGATTAGAATAGATTAGAATAGATTAGAATAGATTAGAATAGATTAGAATAGATTAGAATAGATTAGAATAGATTAGAATAGATTAGAATAGATTAGAATAGATTAGAATAGATTAGAATAGATTAGAATAGATTAGAATAGATTAGAATAGATTAGAATAGATTAGAATAGATTAGAATAGATTAGAATAGATTAGAATAGATTAGAATAGATTAGAATAGATTAGAATAGAATAGAATAGATTAGAATAGAATAGAATAGATAGAATAGAATAGAATAGAATAGAATAGAATAGAATAGAATAGAATAGAATAGAATAGAATAGAATAGAATAGAATAGAATAGAATAGAATAGAATAGAATAGAATAGAATAGAATAGAATAGAATAGAATAGAATAGAATAGAATAGAATAGAATAGAATAGAATAGAATAGAATAGAATAGAATAGAATAGAATAGAATAGAATAGAATAGAATAGAATAGATTAGAATAGAATAGAATAGATTAGAATAGATTAGAATAGATTAGAATAGAATAGAATAGATTAGAATAGATTAGAATAGATTAGAATAGATTAGAATAGATTAGAATAGATTAGAATAGATTAGAATAGATTAGAATAGATTAGAATAGATTAGAATAGATTAGAATAGAATAGATAGAATAGATTAGAATAGATTAGAATAGATTAGAATAGATTAGAATAGATTAGAATAGATTAGAATAGATTAGAATAGATTAGAATAGATTAGAATAGATTAGAATAGATTAGAATAGATAAGAATAGATTAGAATAGATTAGAATAGATTAGAATAGATTAGAATAGATTAGAATAGATTAGAATAGATTAGAATAGATTAGAATAGATTAGAATAGATTAGAATAGATTAGAATAGATTAGAATAGATTAGAATAGATTAGAATAGATTAGAATAGATTAGAATAGATTAGAATAGATTAGAATAGATTAGAATAGATTAGAATAGATTAGAATAGATTAGAATAGATTAGAATAGATTAGAATAGATTAGAATAGATTAGAATAGATTAGAATAGATTAGAATAGATTAGAATAGATTAGAATAGATTAGAATAGATTAGAATAGATTAGAATAGATTAGAATAGATTAGAATAGATTAGAATAGATTAGAATAGATTAGAATAGATTAGAATAGATTATAGAATAGATTAGAATAGATTAGAATAGATTAGAATAGATTAGAATAGATTAGAATAGATTAGAATAGATTAGAATAGATTAGAATAGATTAGAATAGATTAGAATAGATTAGAATAGAATAGATTAGAATAGATTAGAATAGATTAGAATAGATTAGAATAGATTAGAATAGATTAGAATAGATTAGAATAGATTAGAATAGATTAGAATAGATTAGAATAGATTAGAATAGATTAGAATAGATTAGAATAGATTAGAATAGATTAGAATAGATTAGAATAGATTAGAATAGATTAGAATAGATTAGAATAGATTAGAATAGATTAGAATAGATTAGAATAGATTAGAATAGATTAGAATAGATTAGAATAGATTAGAATAGATTAGAATAGATTAGAATAGATTAGAATAGATTAGAATAGATTAGAATAGATTAGAATAGATTAGAATAGATTAGAATAGATTAGAATAGATTAGAATAGATTAGAATAGATTAGAATAGATTAGAATAGATTAGAATAGATTAGAATAGATTAGAATAGATTAGAATAGATTAGAATAGATTAGAATAGATTAGAATAGATTAGAATAGATTAGAATAGATTAGAATAGATTAGAATAGATTAGAATAGATTAGAATAGATTAGAATAGATTAGAATAGATTAGAATAGATTAGAATAGATTAGAATAGATTAGAATAGATTAGAATAGATTAGAATAGATTAGAATAGATTAGAATAGATTAGAATAGATTAGAATAGATTAGAATAGATTAGAATAGATTAGAATAGATTAGAATAGATTAGAATAGATTAGAATAGATTAGAATAGATTAGAATAGATTAGAATAGATTAGAATAGATTAGAATAGATTAGAATAGATTAGAATAGATTAGAATAGATTAGAATAGATTAGAATAGATTAGAATAGATTAGAATAGATTAGAATAGATTAGAATAGATTAGAATAGATTAGAATAGATTAGAATAGATTAGAATAGATTAGAATAGATTAGAATAGATTAGAATAGATTAGAATAGATTAGAATAGATTAGAATAGATTAGAATAGATTAGAATAGATTAGAATAGATTAGAATAGATTAGAATAGATTAGAATAGATTAGAATAGATTAGAATAGATTAGAATAGATTAGAATAGATTAGAATAGATTAGAATAGATTAGAATAGATTAGAATAGATTAGAATAGATTAGAATAGATTAGAATAGATTAGAATAGATTAGAATAGATTAGAATAGATTAGAATAGATTAGAATAGATTAGAATAGATTAGAATAGATTAGAATAGATTAGAATAGATTAGAATAGATTAGAATAGATTAGAATAGATTAGAATAGATTAGAATAGATTAGAATAGATTAGAATAGATTAGAATAGATTAGAATAGATTAGAATAGATTAGAATAGATTAGAATAGATTAGAATAGATTAGAATAGATTAGAATAGATTAGAATAGATTAGAATAGATTAGAATAGATTAGAATAGATTAGAATAGATTAGAATAGATTAGAATAGATTAGAATAGATTAGAATAGATTAGAATAGATTAGAATAGATTAGAATAGATTAGAATAGATTAGAATAGATTAGAATAGATTAGAATAGATTAGAATAGATTAGAATAGATTAGAATAGATTAGAATAGATTAGAATAGATTAGAATAGATAGAATAGATTAGAATAGATTAGAATAGATTAGAATAGAATAGAATAGAATAGAATAGAATAGAATAGAATAGAATAGAATAGAATAGATTAGAATAGAATAGAATAGAATAGAATAGAATAGAATAGAATAGAATAGAATAGAATAGAATAGAATAGAATAGAATAGAATAGAATAGAATAGAATAGAATAGAATAGAATAGATTAGAATAGAATAGAATAGATTAGAATAGATTAGAATAGATTAGAATAGATTAGAATAGATTAGAATAGATTAGAATAGATTAGAATAGATTAGAATAGATTAGAATAGATTAGAATAGATTAGAATAGATTAGAATAGATTAGAATAGAATAGATTAGAATAGATTAGAATAGATTAGAATAGATTAGAATAGATTAGAATAGATTAGAATAGATTAGAATAGATTAGAATAGATTAGAATAGATTAGAATAGATTAGAATAGATTAGAATAGATTAGAATAGATTAGAATAGATTAGAATAGATTAGAATAGATTAGAATAGATTAGAATAGATTAGAATAGATTAGAATAGATTAGAATAGATTAGAATAGATTAGAATAGATTAGAATAGATTAGAATAGATTAGAATAGATTAGAATAGATTAGAATAGATTAGAATAGATTAGAATAGATTAGAATAGATTAGAATAGATTAGAATAGATTAGAATAGATTAGAATAGATTAGAATAGATTAGAATAGATTAGAATAGATTAGAATAGATTAGAATAGATTAGAATAGAATAGATTAGAATAGATTAGAATAGATTAGAATAGATTAGAATAGATTAGAATAGATTAGAATAGATTAGAATAGATTAGAATAGATTAGAATAGATTAGAATAGATTAGAATAGATTAGAATAGATTAGAATAGATTAGAATAGATTAGAATAGATTAGAATAGATTAGAATAGATTAGAATAGATTAGAATAGATTAGAATAGATTAGAATAGATTAGAATAGATTAGAATAGATTAGAATAGATTAGAATAGATTAGAATAGATTAGAATAGATTAGAATAGATTAGAATAGATTAGAATAGATTAGAATAGATTAGAATAGATTAGAATAGATTAGAATAGATTAGAATAGATTAGAATAGATTAGAATAGATTAGAATAGATTAGAATAGATTAGAATAGATTAGAATAGATTAGAATAGATTAGAATAGATTAGAATAGATTAGAATAGATTAGAATAGATTAGAATAGATTAGAATAGATTAGAATAGATTAGAATAGATTAGAATAGATTAGAATAGATTAGAATAGATTAGAATAGATTAGAATAGATTAGAATAGATTAGAATAGATTAGAATAGATTAGAATAGATTAGAATAGATTAGAATAGAATAGAATAGATTAGAATAGATTAGAATAGATTAGAATAGATTAGAATAGATTAGAATAGATTAGAATAGATTAGAATAGATAGAATAGAATAGAATAGAATAGAATAGAATAGAATAGAATAGAATAGAATAGAATAGAATAGAATAGAATAGAATAGAATAGAATAGAATAGAATAGAATAGAATAGAATAGAATAGAATAGATTAGAAGAGATAGATTAGAATAGAATAGAATAGAATAGAATAGAATAGAATAGAATAGAATAGAATAGAATAGAATAGAATAGAATAGAATAGAATAGAATAGAATAGAATAGAATAGATTAGAATAGATTAGAATAGATTAGAATAGATTAGAATAGATTAGAATAGATTAGAATAGATTAGAATAGATTAGAATAGATTAGAATAGATTAGAATAGATTAGAATAGATTAGAATAGATTAGAATAGATTAGAATAGATTAGAATAGATTAGAATAGATTAGAATAGATTAGAATAGATTAGAATAGATTAGAATAGATTAGAATAGATTAGAATAGATTAGAATAGATTAGAATAGATTAGAATAGATTAGAATAGATTAGAATAGATTAGAATAGATTAGAATAGATTAGAATAGATTAGAATAGATTAGAATAGATTAGAATAGATTAGAATAGATTAGAATAGATTAGAATAGATTAGAATAGATTAGAATAGATTAGAATAGATTAGAATAGATTAGAATAGATTAGAATAGATTAGAATAGATTAGAATAGATTAGAATAGATTAGAATAGATTAGAATAGATTAGAATAGATTAGAATAGATTAGAATAGATTAGAATAGATTAGAATAGATTAGAATAGATTAGAATAGATAAGAATAGATTAGAATAGATTAGAATAGATTAGAATAGATTAGAATAGATTAGAATAGATTAGAATAGATTAGAATAGATTAGAATAGATTAGAATAGATTAGAATAGATTAGAATAGATTAGAATAGATTAGAATAGATTAGAATAGATTAGAATAGATTAGAATAGATTAGAATAGATTAGAATAGATTAGAATAGATTAGAATAGATTAGAATAGATTAGAATAGATTAGAATAGATTAGAATAGATTAGAATAGATTAGAATAGATTAGAATAGATTAGAATAGATTAGAATAGATTAGAATAGATTAGAATAGATTAGAATAGATTAGAATAGATTAGAATAGATTAGAATAGATTAGAATAGATTAGAATAGATTAGAATAGATTAGAATAGATTAGAATAGATTAGAATAGATTAGAATAGATTAGAATAGAATAGAATAGAATAGAATAGAATAGATTAGAATAGATTAGAATAGATTAGAATAGATTAGAATAGATTAGAATAGATTAGAATAGATTAGAATAGATTAGAATAGATTAGAATAGATTAGAATAGATTAGAATAGATTAGAATAGATTAGAATAGATTAGAATAGATTAGAATAGATTAGAATAGATTAGAATAGATTAGAATAGATTAGAATAGATTAGAATAGATTAGAATAGATTAGAATAGATTAGAATAGATTAGAATAGATTAGAATAGATTAGAATAGATTAGAATAGATTAGAATAGATTAGAATAGATTAGAATAGATTAGAATAGATTAGAATAGATTAGAATAGATTAGAATAGATTAGAATAGATTAGAATAGATTAGAATAGATTAGAATAGATTAGAATAGATTAGAATAGATTAGAATAGATTAGAATAGATTAGAATAGATTAGAATAGATTAGAATAGATTAGAATAGATTAGAATAGATTAGAATAGATTAGAATAGATTAGAATAGATTAGAATAGATTAGAATAGATTAGAATAGATTAGAATAGATTAGAATAGATTAGAATAGATTAGAATAGATTAGAATAGATTAGAATAGATTAGAATAGATTAGAATAGATTAGAATAGATTAGAATAGATTAGAATAGATTAGAATAGATTAGAATAGATTAGAATAGATTAGAATAGATTAGAATAGATTAGAATAGATTAGAATAGATTAGAATAGATTAGAATAGATAGAATAGATTAGAATAGATTAGAATAGATTAGAATAGATTAGAATAGATTAGAATAGATTAGAATAGATTAGAATAGATTAGAATAGATTAGAATAGATTAGAATAGATTAGAATAGATTAGAATAGATTAGAATAGATTAGAATAGATTAGAATAGATTAGAATAGATTAGAATAGATTAGAATAGATTAGAATAGATTAGAATAGATTAGAATAGATTAGAATAGATTAGAATAGATTAGAATAGATTAGAATAGATTAGAATAGATTAGAATAGATTAGAATAGATTAGAATAGATTAGAATAGATTAGAATAGATTAGAATAGATTAGAATAGATTAGAATAGATTAGAATAGATTAGAATAGATTAGAATAGATTAGAATAGATTAGAATAGATTAGAATAGATTAGAATAGATTAGAATAGATTAGAATAGATTAGAATAGATTAGAATAGATTAGAATAGATTAGAATAGATTAGAATAGATTAGAATAGATTAGAATAGATTAGAATAGATTAGAATAGATTAGAATAGATTAGAATAGATTAGAATAGATTAGAATAGATTAGAATAGATTAGAATAGATTAGAATAGATTAGAATAGATTAGAATAGATTAGAATAGATTAGAATAGATTAGAATAGATTAGAATAGATTAGAATAGATTAGAATAGATTAGAATAGATTAGAATAGATTAGAATAGATTAGAATAGATTAGAATAGATTAGAATAGATTAGAATAGATTAGAATAGATTAGAATAGATTAGAATAGATTAGAATAGATTAGAATAGATTAGAATAGATTAGAATAGATTAGAATAGATTAGAATAGATTAGAATAGATTAGAATAGATTAGAATAGATTAGAATAGATTAGAATAGATTAGAATAGATTAGAATAGATTAGAATAGATTAGAATAGATTAGAATAGATTAGAATAGATTAGAATAGATAGAATAGATTAGAATAGATTAGAATAGATTAGAATAGATTAGAATAGATTAGAATAGATTAGAATAGATTAGAATAGATTAGAATAGATTAGAATAGATTAGAATAGATTAGAATAGATTAGAATAGATTAGAATAGATTAGAATAGATTAGAATAGATTAGAATAGATTAGAATAGATTAGAATAGATTAGAATAGATTAGAATAGATTAGAATAGATTAGAATAGATTAGAATAGATTAGAATAGATTAGAATAGATTAGAATAGATTAGAATAGATTAGAATAGATTAGAATAGATTAGAATAGATTAGAATAGATTAGAATAGATTAGAATAGATTAGAATAGATTAGAATAGATTAGAATAGATTAGAATAGATTAGAATAGATTAGAATAGATTAGAATAGATTAGAATAGATTAGAATAGATTAGAATAGATTAGAATAGATTAGAATAGATTAGAATAGATTAGAATAGATTAGAATAGATTAGAATAGATTAGAATAGATTAGAATAGATTAGAATAGATTAGAATAGATTAGAATAGATTAGAATAGATTAGAATAGATTAGAATAGATTAGAATAGATTAGAATAGATTAGAATAGATTAGAATAGATTAGAATAGATTAGAATAGATTAGAATAGATTAGAATAGATTAGAATAGATTAGAATAGATTAGAATAGATTAGAATAGATTAGAATAGATTAGAATAGATTAGAATAGATTAGAATAGATTAGAATAGATTAGAATAGATTAGAATAGATTAGAATAGATTAGAATAGATTAGAATAGATTAGAATAGATTAGAATAGATTAGAATAGATTAGAATAGATTAGAATAGATTAGAATAGATTAGAATAGATTAGAATAGATTAGAATAGATTAGAATAGATTAGAATAGATTAGAATAGATTAGAATAGATTAGAATAGATTAGAATAGATTAGAATAGATTAGAATAGATTAGAATAGATTAGAATAGATTAGAATAGATTAGAATAGATTAGAATAGATTAGAATAGATTAGAATAGATTAGAATAGATTAGAATAGAATAGAATAGATTAGAATAGAATAGAATAGAATAGAATAGAATAGAATAGATTAGAATAGATTAGAATAGAATAGAATAGAATAGAATAGAATAGAATAGAATAGAATAGAATAGAATAGAATAGAATAGAATAGAATAGAATAGAATAGAATAGAATAGAATAGAATAGAATAGAATAGAATAGAATAGAATAGATTAGAATAGAATAGAATAGAATAGAATAGAATAGAATAGAATAGAATAGAATAGATTAGAATAGAATAGAATAGAATTAGAATAGAATAGAATAGAATAGAATAGATTAGAATAGAATAGAATAGAATAGAATAGATTAGAATAGAATAGAATAGAATAGAATAGAATAGAATAGAATAGAATAGAATAGAATAGAATAGAATAGAATAGAATAGAATAGAATAGAATAGAATAGAATAGAATAGAATAGAATAGAATAGAATAGAATAGAATAGAATAGAATAGAATAGAATAGAATAGAATAGAATAGAATAGAATAGAATAGAATAGAATAGAATAGAATAGAATAGAATAGAATAGAATAGAATAGAATAGAATAGAATAGAATAGATTAGAATAGAATAGAATAGAATAGAATAGATTAGAATAGAATAGAATAGATTAGAATAGATTAGAATAGATTAGAATAGATTAGAATAGATTAGAATAGATTAGAATAGATTAGAATAGATTAGAATAGATTAGAATAGATTAGAATAGATTAGAATAGATTAGAATAGATTAGAATAGATTAGAATAGATTAGAATAGATTAGAATAGATTAGAATAGATTAGAATAGATTAGAATAGATTAGAATAGATTAGAATAGATTAGAATAGATTAGAATAGATTAGAATAGATTAGAATAGATTAGAATAGATTAGAATAGATTAGAATAGATTAGAATAGATTAGAATAGATTAGAATAGATTAGAATAGATTAGAATAGATTAGAATAGATTAGAATAGATTAGAATAGATTAGAATAGATTAGAATAGATTAGAATAGATTAGAATAGATTAGAATAGATTAGAATAGATTAGAATAGATTAGAATAGATTAGAATAGATTAGAATAGATTAGAATAGATTAGAATAGATTAGAATAGATTAGAATAGATTAGAATAGATTAGAATAGATTAGAATAGATTAGAATAGATTAGAATAGATTAGAATAGATTAGAATAGATTAGAATAGATTAGAATAGATTAGAATAGATTAGAATAGATTAGAATAGATTAGAATAGATTAGAATAGATTAGAATAGATTAGAATAGATTAGAATAGATTAGAATAGATTAGAATAGATTAGAATAGATTAGAATAGATTAGAATAGATTAGAATAGATTAGAATAGATTAGAATAGATTAGAATAGATTAGAATAGATTAGAATAGATTAGAATAGATTAGAATAGATTAGAATAGATTAGAATAGATTAGAATAGATTAGAATAGATTAGAATAGATTAGAATAGATTAGAATAGATTAGAATAGATTAGAATAGATTAGAATAGATTAGAATAGATTAGAATAGATTAGAATAGATTAGAATAGATTAGAATAGATTAGAATAGATTAGAATAGATTAGAATAGATTAGAATAGATTAGAATAGATTAGAATAGATTAGAATAGATTAGAATAGATTAGAATAGATTAGAATAGATTAGAATAGATTAGAATAGATTAGAATAGATTAGAATAGATTAGAATAGATTAGAATAGATTAGAATAGATTAGAATAGATTAGAATAGATTAGAATAGATTAGAATAGATTAGAATAGATTAGAATAGATTAGAATAGATTAGAATAGATTAGAATAGATTAGAATAGATTAGAATAGATTAGAATAGATTAGAATAGATTAGAATAGATTAGAATAGATTAGAATAGATTAGAATAGATTAGAATAGATTAGAATAGATTAGAATAGATTAGAATAGATTAGAATAGATTAGAATAGATTAGAATAGATTAGAATAGATTAGAATAGATTAGAATAGATTAGAATAGATTAGAATAGATTAGAATAGATTAGAATAGATTAGAATAGATTAGAATAGATTAGAATAGATTAGAATAGATTAGAATAGATTAGAATAGATTAGAATAGATTAGAATAGATTAGAATAGATTAGAATAGATTAGAATAGATTAGAATAGATTAGAATAGATTAGAATAGATTAGAATAGATTAGAATAGATTAGAATAGATTAGAATAGATTAGAATAGATTAGAATAGATTAGAATAGATTAGAATAGATTAGAATAGATTAGAATAGATTAGAATAGATTAGAATAGATTAGAATAGATTAGAATAGATTAGAATAGATTAGAATAGATTAGAATAGATTAGAATAGATTAGAATAGATTAGAATAGATTAGAATAGATTAGAATAGATTAGAATAGATTAGAATAGATTAGAATAGATTAGAATAGATTAGAATAGATTAGAATAGATTAGAATAGATTAGAATAGATTAGAATAGATTAGAATAGATTAGAATAGATTAGAATAGATTAGAATAGATTAGAATAGATTAGAATAGATTAGAATAGATTAGAATAGATTAGAATAGATTAGAATAGATTAGAATAGATTAGAATAGATTAGAATAGATTAGAATAGATTAGAATAGATTAGAATAGATTAGAATAGATTAGAATAGATTAGAATAGATTAGAATAGATTAGAATAGATTAGAATAGATTAGAATAGAATAGAATAGATAGATAGAATAGATTAGAATAGATTAGAATAGATTAGAATAGATTAGAATAGATTAGAATAGATTAGAATAGATTAGAATAGATTAGAATAGATTAGAATAGATTAGAATAGATTAGAATAGATTAGAATAGATTAGAATAGATTAGAATAGATTAGAATAGATTAGAATAGATTAGAATAGATTAGAATAGATTAGAATAGATTAGAATAGATTAGAATAGATTAGAATAGATTAGAATAGATTAGAATAGATTAGAATAGATTAGAATAGATTAGAATAGATTAGAATAGATTAGAATAGATTAGAATAGATTAGAATAGATTAGAATAGATTAGAATAGATTAGAATAGATTAGAATAGATTAGAATAGATTAGAATAGATTAGAATAGATTAGAATAGATTAGAATAGATTAGAATAGATTAGAATAGATTAGAATAGATTAGAATAGATTAGAATAGATTAGAATAGATTAGAATAGATTAGAATAGATTAGAATAGATTAGAATAGATTAGAATAGATTAGAATAGATTAGAATAGATTAGAATAGATTAGAATAGATTAGAATAGATTAGAATAGATTAGAATAGATTAGAATAGATTAGAATAGATTAGAATAGATTAGAATAGATTAGAATAGATTAGAATAGATTAGAATAGATTAGAATAGATTAGAATAGATTAGAATAGATTAGAATAGATTAGAATAGATTAGAATAGATTAGAATAGATTAGAATAGATTAGAATAGATTAGAATAGATTAGAATAGATTAGAATAGATTAGAATAGATTAGAATAGATTAGAATAGATTAGAATAGATTAGAATAGATTAGAATAGATTAGAATAGATTAGAATAGATTAGAATAGATTAGAATAGATTAGAATAGATTAGAATAGATTAGAATAGATTAGAATAGATTAGAATAGATTAGAATAGATTAGAATAGATTAGAATAGATTAGAATAGATTAGAATAGATTAGAATAGATTAGAATAGATTAGAATAGATTAGAATAGATTAGAATAGAATAGATTAGAATAGATTAGAATAGATTAGAATAGATTAGAATAGATTAGAATAGATTAGAATAGATTAGAATAGAATAGATTAGAATAGATTAGAATAGATTAGAATAGATTAGAATAGATTAGAATAGATTAGAATAGATTAGAATAGATTAGAATAGATTAGAATAGATTAGAATAGATTAGAATAGATTAGAATAGATTAGAATAGATTAGAATAGATTAGAATAGATTAGAATAGATTAGAATAGATTAGAATAGATTAGAATAGATTAGAATAGATTAGAATAGATTAGAATAGATTAGAATAGATTAGAATAGATTAGAATAGATTAGAATAGATTAGAATAGATTAGAATAGATTAGAATAGATTAGAATAGATTAGAATAGATTAGAATAGATTAGAATAGATTAGAATAGATTAGAATAGATTAGAATAGATTAGAATAGATTAGAATAGATTAGAATAGATTAGAATAGATTAGAATAGATTAGAATAGATTAGAATAGATTAGAATAGATTAGAATAGATTAGAATAGATTAGAATAGATTAGAATAGATTAGAATAGATTAGAATAGATTAGAATAGATTAGAATAGATTAGAATAGATTAGAATAGATTAGAATAGATTAGAATAGATTAGAATAGATTAGAATAGATTAGAATAGATTAGAATAGATTAGAATAGATTAGAATAGATTAGAATAGATTAGAATAGATTAGAATAGATTAGAATAGATTAGAATAGATTAGAATAGATTAGAATAGATTAGAATAGATTAGAATAGATTAGAATAGATTAGAATAGATTAGAATAGATTAGAATAGATTAGAATAGATTAGAATAGATTAGAATAGATTAGAATAGATTAGAATAGATTAGAATAGATTAGAATAGATTAGAATAGATTAGAATAGATTAGAATAGATTAGAATAGATTAGAATAGATTAGAATAGATTAGAATAGATTAGAATAGATTAGAATAGATTAGAATAGATTAGAATAGATTAGAATAGATTAGAATAGATTAGAATAGATTAGAATAGATTAGAATAGATTAGAATAGATTAGAATAGATTAGAATAGATTAGAATAGATTAGAATAGATTAGAATAGATTAGAATAGATTAGAATAGATTAGAATAGATTAGAATAGATTAGAATAGATTAGAATAGATTAGAATAGATTAGAATAGATTAGAATAGATTAGAATAGATTAGAATAGATTAGAATAGATTAGAATAGATTAGAATAGATTAGAATAGATTAGAATAGATTAGAATAGATTAGAATAGATTAGAATAGATTAGAATAGATTAGAATAGATTAGAATAGATTAGAATAGATTAGAATAGATTAGAATAGATTAGAATAGATTAGAATAGATTAGAATAGATTAGAATAGATTAGAATAGATTAGAATAGATTAGAATAGATTAGAATAGATTAGAATAGATTAGAATAGATTAGAATAGATTAGAATAGATTAGAATAGATTAGAATAGATTAGAATAGATTAGAATAGATTAGAATAGATTAGAATAGATTAGAATAGATTAGAATAGATTAGAATAGATTAGAATAGATTAGAATAGATTAGAATAGATTAGAATAGATTAGAATAGATTAGAATAGATTAGAATAGATTAGAATAGATTAGAATAGATTAGAATAGATTAGAATAGATTAGAATAGATTAGAATAGATTAGAATAGATTAGAATAGATTAGAATAGATTAGAATAGATTAGAATAGATTAGAATAGATTAGAATAGATTAGAATAGATTAGAATAGATTAGAATAGATTAGAATAGATTAGAATAGATTAGAATAGATTAGAATAGATTAGAATAGATTAGAATAGATTAGAATAGATTAGAATAGATTAGAATAGATTAGAATAGATTAGAATAGATTAGAATAGATTAGAATAGATTAGAATAGATTAGAATAGATTAGAATAGATTAGAATAGATTAGAATAGATTAGAATAGATTAGAATAGATTAGAATAGATTAGAATAGATTAGAATAGATTAGAATAGATTAGAATAGATTAGAATAGATTAGAATAGATTAGAATAGATTAGAATAGATTAGAATAGATTAGAATAGATTAGAATAGATTAGAATAGATTAGAATAGATTAGAATAGATTAGAATAGATTAGAATAGATTAGAATAGATTAGAATAGATTAGAATAGATTAGAATAGATTAGAATAGATTAGAATAGATTAGAATAGATTAGAATAGATTAGAATAGATTAGAATAGATTAGAATAGATTAGAATAGATTAGAATAGATTAGAATAGATTAGAATAGATTAGAATAGATTAGAATAGATTAGAATAGATTAGAATAGATTAGAATAGATTAGAATAGATTAGAATAGATTAGAATAGATTAGAATAGATTAGAATAGATTAGAATAGATTAGAATAGATTAGAATAGATTAGAATAGATTAGAATAGATTAGAATAGATTAGAATAGATTAGATTAGAATAGATTAGAATAGATTAGAATAGATTAGAATAGATTAGAATAGATTAGAATAGATTAGAATAGATTAGAATAGATTAGAATAGATTAGAATAGATTAGAATAGATTAGAATAGATTAGAATAGATTAGAATAGATTAGAATAGATTAGAATAGATTAGAATAGATTAGAATAGATTAGAATAGATTAGAATAGATTAGAATAGATTAGAATAGATTAGAATAGATTAGAATAGATTAGAATAGATTAGAATAGATTAGAATAGATTAGAATAGATTAGAATAGATTAGAATAGATTAGAATAGATTAGAATAGATTAGAATAGATTAGAATAGATTAGAATAGATTAGAATAGATTAGAATAGATTAGAATAGATTAGAATAGATTAGAATAGATTAGAATAGATTAGAATAGATTAGAATAGATTAGAATAGATTAGAATAGATTAGAATAGATTAGAATAGATTAGAATAGATTAGAATAGATTAGAATAGATTAGAATAGATTAGAATAGATTAGAATAGATTAGAATAGATTAGAATAGATTAGAATAGATTAGAATAGATTAGAATAGAATAGAATAGAATAGATTAGAATAGATTAGAATAGATTAGAATAGATTAGAATAGATTAGAATAGATTAGAATAGATTAGAATAGATTAGAATAGATTAGAATAGATTAGAATAGATTAGAATAGATTAGAATAGATTAGAATAGATTAGAATAGATTAGAATAGATTAGAATAGATTAGAATAGATTAGAATAGATTAGAATAGATTAGAATAGATTAGAATAGATTAGAATAGATTAGAATAGATTAGAATAGATTAGAATAGATTAGAATAGATTAGAATAGATTAGAATAGATTAGAATAGATTAGAATAGATTAGAATAGATTAGAATAGATTAGAATAGATTAGAATAGATTAGAATAGATTAGAATAGATTAGAATAGATTAGAATAGATTAGAATAGATTAGAATAGATTAGAATAGATTAGAATAGATTAGAATAGATTAGAATAGATTAGAATAGATTAGAATAGATTAGAATAGATTAGAATAGATTAGAATAGATTAGAATAGATTAGAATAGATTAGAATAGATTAGAATAGATTAGAATAGATTAGAATAGATTAGAATAGATTAGAATAGATTAGAATAGATTAGAATAGATTAGAATAGATTAGAATAGATTAGAATAGATTAGAATAGATTAGAATAGATTAGAATAGATTAGAATAGATTAGAATAGATTAGAATAGATTAGAATAGATTAGAATAGATTAGAATAGATTAGAATAGATTAGAATAGATTAGAATAGATTAGAATAGATTAGAATAGATTAGAATAGATTAGAATAGATTAGAATAGATTAGAATAGATTAGAATAGATTAGAATAGATTAGAATAGATTAGAATAGATTAGAATAGATTAGAATAGATTAGAATAGATTAGAATAGATTAGAATAGATTAGAATAGATTAGAATAGATTAGAATAGATTAGAATAGATTAGAATAGATTAGAATAGATTAGAATAGATTAGAATAGATTAGAATAGATTAGAATAGATTAGAATAGATTAGAATAGATTAGAATAGATTAGAATAGATTAGAATAGATTAGAATAGATTAGAATAGATTAGAATAGATTAGAATAGATTAGAATAGATTAGAATAGATTAGAATAGATTAGAATAGATTAGAATAGATTAGAATAGATTAGAATAGATTAGAATAGATTAGAATAGATTAGAATAGATTAGAATAGATTAGAATAGATTAGAATAGATTAGAATAGATTAGAATAGATTAGAATAGATTAGAATAGATTAGAATAGATTAGAATAGATTAGAATAGATTAGAATAGATTAGAATAGATTAGAATAGATTAGAATAGATTAGAATAGATTAGAATAGATTAGAATAGATTAGAATAGATTAGAATAGATTAGAATAGATTAGAATAGATTAGAATAGATTAGAATAGATTAGAATAGATTAGAATAGATTAGAATAGATTAGAATAGATTAGAATAGATTAGAATAGATTAGAATAGATTAGAATAGATTAGAATAGATTAGAATAGATTAGAATAGATTAGAATAGATTAGAATAGATTAGAATAGAATAGAATAGAATAGAATAGAATAGAATAGAATAGAATTAGAATAGATTAGAATAGATAGAATAGATTAGAATAGATTAGAATAGATTAGAATAGATTAGAATAGATTAGAATAGAATAGAATAGATTAGAATAGATTAGAATAGATTAGAATAGATTAGAATAGATTAGAATAGATTAGAATAGATTAGAATAGATAGAATAGATTAGAATAGATTAGAATAGATTAGAATAGATTAGAATAGATTAGAATAGATTAGAATAGATTAGAATAGATTAGAATAGATTAGAATAGATTAGAATAGATTAGAATAGATTAGAATAGATTAGAATAGATTAGAATAGATTAGAATAGATTAGAATAGATTAGAATAGATTAGAATAGATTAGAATAGATTAGAATAGATTAGAATAGATTAGAATAGATTAGAATAGATTAGAATAGATTAGAATAGATTAGAATAGATTAGAATAGATTAGAATAGATTAGAATAGATTAGAATAGATTAGAATAGATTAGAATAGATTAGAATAGATTAGAATAGATTAGAATAGATTAGAATAGATTAGAATAGATTAGAATAGATTAGAATAGATTAGAATAGATTAGAATAGATTAGAATAGATTAGAATAGATTAGAATAGATTAGAATAGATTAGAATAGATTAGAATAGATTAGAATAGATTAGAATAGATTAGAATAGATTAGAATAGATTAGAATAGATTAGAATAGATTAGAATAGATTAGAATAGATTAGAATAGATTAGAATAGATTAGAATAGATTAGAATAGATTAGAATAGATTAGAATAGATTAGAATAGATTAGAATAGATTAGAATAGATTAGAATAGATTAGAATAGATTAGAATAGATTAGAATAGATTAGAATAGATTAGAATAGATTAGAATAGATTAGAATAGATTAGAATAGATTAGAATAGATTAGAATAGATTAGAATAGATTAGAATAGATTAGAATAGATTAGAATAGATTAGAATAGATTAGAATAGATTAGAATAGATTAGAATAGATTAGAATAGATTAGAATAGATTAGAATAGATTAGAATAGATTAGAATAGATTAGAATAGATTAGAATAGATTAGAATAGATTAGAATAGATTAGAATAGATTAGAATAGATTAGAATAGATTAGAATAGATTAGAATAGATTAGAATAGATTAGAATAGATTAGAATAGATTAGAATAGATTAGAATAGATTAGAATAGATTAGAATAGATTAGAATAGATTAGAATAGATTAGAATAGATTAGAATAGATTAGAATAGATTAGAATAGATTAGAATAGATTAGAATAGATAGAATAGATTAGAATAGATTAGAATAGATTAGAATAGATTAGAATAGATTAGAATAGATTAGAATAGATTAGAATAGATTAGAATAGATTAGAATAGATTAGAATAGATTAGAATAGATTAGAATAGATTAGAATAGATTAGAATAGATTAGAATAGATTAGAATAGATTAGAATAGATTAGAATAGATTAGAATAGATTAGAATAGATTAGAATAGATTAGAATAGATTAGAATAGATTAGAATAGATTAGAATAGATTAGAATAGATTAGAATAGATTAGAATAGATTAGAATAGATTAGAATAGATTAGAATAGATTAGAATAGATTAGAATAGATTAGAATAGATTAGAATAGATTAGAATAGATTAGAATAGATTAGAATAGATTAGAATAGATTAGAATAGATTAGAATAGATTAGAATAGATTAGAATAGATTAGAATAGATTAGAATAGATTAGAATAGATTAGAATAGATTAGAATAGATTAGAATAGATTAGAATAGATTAGAATAGATTAGAATAGATTAGAATAGATTAGAATAGATTAGAATAGATTAGAATAGATTAGAATAGATTAGAATAGATTAGAATAGATTAGAATAGATTAGAATAGATTAGAATAGATTAGAATAGATTAGAATAGATTAGAATAGATTAGAATAGATTAGAATAGATTAGAATAGATTAGAATAGATTAGAATAGAATTAGAATAGATTAGAATAGATTAGAATAGATTAGAATAGATTAGAATAGATTAGAATAGATTAGAATAGATTAGAATAGATTAGAATAGATTAGAATAGAAGAATAGATTAGAATAGATTAGAATAGATTAGAATAGATTAGAATAGATTAGAATAGATTAGAATAGATTAGAATAGATTAGAATAGATTAGAATAGATTAGAATAGATTAGAATAGATTAGAATAGAATAGAATAGATTAGAATAGATTAGAATAGATTAGAATAGATTAGAATAGATTAGAATAGATTAGAATAGATTAGAATAGATTAGAATAGAATAGATAGAATAGATTAGAATAGATTAGAATAGATTAGAATAGATTAGAATAGATTAGAATAGATTAGAATAGATTAGAATAGATTAGAATAGATTAGAATAGATTAGAATAGATTAGAATAGATTAGAATAGATTAGAATAGATTAGAATAGATTAGAATAGATTAGAATAGATAGAATAGATTAGAATAGATTAGAATAGATTAGAATAGATTAGAATAGATTAGAATAGATTAGAATAGATTAGAATAGATTAGAATAGATTAGAATAGATTAGAATAGATTAGAATAGATTAGAATAGATTAGAATAGATTAGAATAGATTAGAATAGATTAGAATAGATTAGAATAGATTAGAATAGATTAGAATAGATTAGAATAGATTAGAATAGATTAGAATAGATTAGAATAGATTAGAATAGATTAGAATAGATTAGAATAGATTAGAATAGATTAGAATAGATTAGAATAGATTAGAATAGATTAGAATAGATTAGAATAGATTAGAATAGATTAGAATAGATTAGAATAGATTAGAATAGATTAGAATAGATTAGAATAGATTAGAATAGATTAGAATAGATTAGAATAGATTAGAATAGATTAGAATAGATTAGAATAGATTAGAATAGATTAGAATAGATTAGAATAGATTAGAATAGATTAGAATAGATTAGAATAGATTAGAATAGATTAGAATAGATTAGAATAGATTAGAATAGATTAGAATAGATTAGAATAGATTAGAATAGATTAGAATAGATTAGAATAGATTAGAATAGATTAGAATAGATTAGAATAGATTAGAATAGATTAGAATAGATTAGAATAGATTAGAATAGATTAGAATAGATTAGAATAGATTAGAATAGATTAGAATAGATTAGAATAGATTAGAATAGATTAGAATAGATTAGAATAGATTAGAATAGATTAGAATAGATTAGAATAGATTAGAATAGATTAGAATAGATTAGAATAGATTAGAATAGATTAGAATAGATTAGAATAGATTAGAATAGATTAGAATAGATTAGAATAGATTAGAATAGATTAGAATAGATTAGAATAGATTAGAATAGATTAGAATAGATTAGAATAGATTAGAATAGATTAGAATAGATTAGAATAGATTAGAATAGATTAGAATAGATTAGAATAGATTAGAATAGATTAGAATAGATTAGAATAGATTAGAATAGATTAGAATAGATTAGAATAGATTAGAATAGATTAGAATAGATTAGAATAGATTAGAATAGATTAGAATAGATTAGAATAGATTAGAATAGATTAGAATAGATTAGAATAGATTAGAATAGATTAGAATAGATTAGAATAGATTAGAATAGATTAGAATAGATTAGAATAGATTAGAATAGATTAGAATAGATTAGAATAGATTAGAATAGATTAGAATAGAATAGAATAGAATAGAATAGAATAGATTAGAATAGATTAGAATAGATTAGAATAGATTAGAATAGATTAGAATAGATTAGAATAGATTAGAATAGATTAGAATAGATTAGAATAGATTAGAATAGATTAGAATAGATTAGAATAGATTAGAATAGATTAGAATAGATTAGAATAGATTAGAATAGATTAGAATAGATTAGAATAGATTAGAATAGATTAGAATAGATTAGAATAGATTAGAATAGATTAGAATAGATTAGAATAGATTAGAATAGATTAGAATAGATTAGAATAGATTAGAATAGATTAGAATAGATTAGAATAGATTAGAATAGATTAGAATAGATTAGAATAGATTAGAATAGATTAGAATAGATTAGAATAGATTAGAATAGATTAGAATAGATTAGAATAGATTAGAATAGATTAGAATAGATTAGAATAGATTAGAATAGATTAGAATAGATTAGAATAGATTAGAATAGATTAGAATAGATTAGAATAGATTAGAATAGATTAGAATAGATTAGAATAGATTAGAATAGATTAGAATAGATTAGAATAGATTAGAATAGATTAGAATAGATTAGAATAGATTAGAATAGATTAGAATAGAATAGATTAGAATAGATTAGAATAGATTAGAATAGATTAGAATAGATTAGAATAGATTAGAATAGATTAGAATAGATTAGAATAGATTAGAATAGATTAGAATAGATTAGAATAGATTAGAATAGATTAGAATAGATTAGAATAGATTAGAATAGATTAGAATAGATTAGAATAGATTAGAATAGATTAGAATAGATTAGAATAGATTAGAATAGATTAGAATAGATTAGAATAGATTAGAATAGATTAGAATAGATTAGAATAGATTAGAATAGATTAGAATAGATTAGAATAGATTAGAATAGATTAGAATAGATTAGAATAGATTAGAATAGATTAGAATAGATTAGAATAGATTAGAATAGATTAGAATAGATTAGAATAGATTAGAATAGATTAGAATAGATTAGAATAGATTAGAATAGAATTAGAATAGATTAGAATAGATTAGAATAGATTAGAATAGATTAGAATAGATTAGAATAGATTAGAATAGATTAGAATAGATTAGAATAGATTAGAATAGATTAGAATAGATTAGAATAGATTAGAATAGATTAGAATAGATTAGAATAGATTAGAATAGATTAGAATAGATTAGAATAGATTAGAATAGATTAGAATAGATTAGAATAGATTAGAATAGAATAGATTAGAATAGATTAGAATAGAATAGAATAGATTAGAATAGATTAGAATAGATTAGAATAGATTAGAATAGATTAGAATAGATTAGAATAGATTAGAATAGATTAGAATAGATTAGAATAGATTAGAATAGATTAGAATAGATTAGAATAGATTAGAATAGATTAGAATAGATTAGAATAGATTAGAATAGATTAGAATAGATTAGAATAGATTAGAATAGATTAGAATAGATTAGAATAGATTAGAATAGATTAGAATAGATTAGAATAGATTAGAATAGAATAGAATAGATTAGAATAGATTAGAATAGATTAGAATAGATTAGAATAGATTAGAATAGATTAGAATAGAATAGAATAGATTAGAATAGATTAGAATAGATTAGAATAGATTAGAATAGATTAGAATAGATTAGAATAGATTAGAATAGATTAGAATAGATTAGAATAGATTAGAATAGATTAGAATAGATTAGAATAGATTAGAATAGATTAGAATAGAATAGAATAGATTAGAATAGATTAGAATAGATTAGAATAGATTAGAATAGATTAGAATAGATTAGAATAGATTAGAATAGATTAGAATAGATTAGAATAGATTAGAATAGATTAGAATAGATTAGAATAGATTAGAATAGATTAGAATAGATTAGAATAGATTAGAATAGATTAGAATAGATTAGAATAGATTAGAATAGATTAGAATAGATTAGAATAGATTAGAATAGATTAGAATAGATTAGAATAGATTAGAATAGATTAGAATAGATTAGAATAGATTAGAATAGATTAGAATAGATTAGAATAGATTAGAATAGATTAGAATAGATTAGAATAGATTAGAATAGATTAGAATAGATTAGAATAGATTAGAATAGATTAGAATAGATTAGAATAGATTAGAATAGATTAGAATAGATTAGAATAGATTAGAATAGATTAGAATAGATTAGAATAGATTAGAATAGATTAGAATAGATTAGAATAGATTAGAATAGATTAGAATAGATTAGAATAGATTAGAATAGATTAGAATAGATTAGAATAGATTAGAATAGATTAGAATAGATTAGAATAGATTAGAATAGATTAGAATAGATTAGAATAGATTAGAATAGATTAGAATAGATTAGAATAGATTAGAATAGATTAGAATAGATTAGAATAGATTAGAATAGATTAGAATAGATTAGAATAGATTAGAATAGATTAGAATAGATTAGAATAGATTAGAATAGATTAGAATAGATTAGAATAGATTAGAATAGATTAGAATAGATTAGAATAGATTAGAATAGATTAGAATAGATTAGAATAGATTAGAATAGATTAGAATAGATTAGAATAGATTAGAATAGATTAGAATAGATTAGAATAGATTAGAATAGATTAGAATAGATTAGAATAGATAGAATAGATTAGAATAGATTAGAATAGATTAGAATAGATTAGAATAGATTAGAATAGATTAGAATAGATTAGAATAGATTAGAATAGATTAGAATAGATTAGAATAGATTAGAATAGATTAGAATAGATTAGAATAGATTAGAATAGATTAGAATAGATTAGAATAGATTAGAATAGATTAGAATAGATTAGAATAGATTAGAATAGATTAGAATAGATTAGAATAGATTAGAATAGATTAGAATAGATTAGAATAGATTAGAATAGATTAGAATAGATTAGAATAGAATAGAATAGATTAGAATAGATTAGAATAGATTAGAATAGATTAGAATAGATTAGAATAGATTAGAATAGATTAGAATAGATTAGAATAGATTAGAATAGATTAGAATAGATTAGAATAGATTAGAATAGATTAGAATAGATTAGAATAGATTAGAATAGATTAGAATAGATTAGAATAGATTAGAATAGATTAGAATAGATTAGAATAGATTAGAATAGATTAGAATAGATTAGAATAGATTAGAATAGATTAGAATAGATTAGAATAGATTAGAATAGATTAGAATAGATTAGAATAGATTAGAATAGATTAGAATAGATTAGAATAGATTAGAATAGATTAGAATAGATTAGAATAGATTAGAATAGATTAGAATAGATTAGAATAGATTAGAATAGATTAGAATAGATTAGAATAGATTAGAATAGATTAGAATAGATTAGAATAGATTAGAATAGATTAGAATAGATTAGAATAGATTAGAATAGATTAGAATAGATTAGAATAGATTAGAATAGATTAGAATAGATTAGAATAGATTAGAATAGATTAGAATAGATTAGAATAGATTAGAATAGATTAGAATAGATTAGAATAGATTAGAATAGATTAGAATAGATTAGAATAGATTAGAATAGATTAGAATAGATTAGAATAGATTAGAATAGATTAGAATAGATTAGAATAGATTAGAATAGATTAGAATAGATTAGAATAGATTAGAATAGATTAGAATAGATTAGAATAGATTAGAATAGATTAGAATAGATTAGAATAGATTAGAATAGATTAGAATAGATTAGAATAGATTAGAATAGATTAGAATAGATTAGAATAGATTAGAATAGATTAGAATAGATTAGAATAGATTAGAATAGATTAGAATAGATTAGAATAGATTAGAATAGATTAGAATAGATTAGAATAGATTAGAATAGATTAGAATAGATTAGAATAGATTAGAATAGATTAGAATAGATTAGAATAGATTAGAATAGATTAGAATAGATTAGAATAGATTAGAATAGATTAGAATAGATTAGAATAGATTAGAATAGATTAGAATAGATTAGAATAGATTAGAATAGATTAGAATAGATTAGAATAGATTAGAATAGATTAGAATAGATTAGAATAGATTAGAATAGATTAGAATAGATTAGAATAGATTAGAATAGATTAGAATAGATTAGAATAGATTAGAATAGATTAGAATAGATTAGAATAGATTAGAATAGATTAGAATAGATTAGAATAGATTAGAATAGATAAGAATAGATAAGAATAGATTAGAATAGATTAGAATAGATTAGAATAGATTAGAATAGATTAGAATAGATTAGAATAGATTAGAATAGATTAGAATAGATTAGAATAGATTAGAATAGATTAGAATAGATTAGAATAGATTAGAATAGATTAGAATAGATTAGAATAGAATAGAATAGAATAGAATAGAATAGATTAGAATAGATTAGAATAGATTAGAATAGAATAGAATAGATTAGAATAGATTAGAATAGATTAGAATAGATTAGAATAGATTAGAATAGATTAGAATAGATTAGAATAGATTAGAATAGATTAGAATAGATTAGAATAGATTAGAATAGATTAGAATAGATTAGAATAGATTAGAATAGATTAGAATAGATTAGAATAGATTAGAATAGATTAGAATAGATTAGAATAGATTAGAATAGATTAGAATAGATTAGAATAGATTAGAATAGATTAGAATAGATTAGAATAGATTAGAATAGATTAGAATAGATTAGAATAGATTAGAATAGATTAGAATAGATTAGAATAGATTAGAATAGATTAGAATAGATTAGAATAGATTAGAATAGATTAGAATAGATTAGAATAGATTAGAATAGATTAGAATAGATTAGAATAGATTAGAATAGATTAGAATAGATTAGAATAGATTAGAATAGATTAGAATAGATTAGAATAGATTAGAATAGATTAGAATAGATTAGAATAGATTAGAATAGATTAGAATAGATTAGAATAGATTAGAATAGATTAGAATAGATTAGAATAGATTAGAATAGATTAGAATAGATTAGAATAGATTAGAATAGATTAGAATAGATTAGAATAGATTAGAATAGATTAGAATAGATTAGAATAGATTAGAATAGATTAGAATAGATTAGAATAGATTAGAATAGATTAGAATAGATTAGAATAGATTAGAATAGATTAGAATAGATTAGAATAGATTAGAATAGATTAGAATAGATTAGAATAGATTAGAATAGATTAGAATAGATTAGAATAGATTAGAATAGATTAGAATAGATTAGAATAGATTAGAATAGATTAGAATAGATTAGAATAGATTAGAATAGATTAGAATAGATTAGAATAGATTAGAATAGATTAGAATAGATTAGAATAGATTAGAATAGATTAGAATAGATTAGAATAGATTAGAATAGATTAGAATAGATTAGAATAGATTAGAATAGATTAGAATAGATTAGAATAGATTAGAATAGATTAGAATAGATTAGAATAGATTAGAATAGATTAGAATAGATTAGAATAGATTAGAATAGATTAGAATAGATTAGAATAGATTAGAATAGATTAGAATAGATTAGAATAGATTAGAATAGATTAGAATAGATTAGAATAGATTAGAATAGATTAGAATAGATTAGAATAGATTAGAATAGATTAGAATAGATTAGAATAGATTAGAATAGATTAGAATAGATTAGAATAGATTAGAATAGATTAGAATAGATTAGAATAGATTAGAATAGATTAGAATAGATTAGAATAGATTAGAATAGATTAGAATAGATTAGAATAGATTAGAATAGATTAGAATAGATTAGAATAGATTAGAATAGATTAGAATAGATTAGAATAGATTAGAATAGATTAGAATAGATTAGAATAGATTAGAATAGATTAGAATAGATTAGAATAGATTAGAATAGATTAGAATAGATTAGAATAGATTAGAATAGATTAGAATAGATTAGAATAGATTAGAATAGATTAGAATAGATTAGAATAGATTAGAATAGATTAGAATAGATTAGAATAGATTAGAATAGATTAGAATAGATTAGAATAGATTAGAATAGATTAGAATAGATTAGAATAGATTAGAATAGATTAGAATAGATTAGAATAGATTAGAATAGATTAGAATAGATTAGAATAGATTAGAATAGATTAGAATAGATTAGAATAGATTAGAATAGAATAGAATAGAATAGAATAGAATAGAATAGAATAGAATAGAATAGAATAGATTAGAATAGATTAGAATAGATTAGAATAGATTAGAATAGATTAGAATAGATTAGAATAGATTAGAATAGATTAGAATAGATTAGAATAGATTAGAATAGATTAGAATAGATTAGAATAGATTAGAATAGATTAGAATAGATTAGAATAGATTAGAATAGATTAGAATAGATTAGAATAGATTAGAATAGATTAGAATAGATTAGAATAGATTAGAATAGATTAGAATAGATTAGAATAGATTAGAATAGATTAGAATAGATAAGAATAGATTAGAATAGATTAGAATAGATTAGAATAGATTAGAATAGATTAGAATGAACTTCAATTCGAGGTCAGTTCGAATTGAAGTTCATGTTCAACTTCCAGTTCAAGTTCAAGTTCGAGTTCAAGTTTAAGTTCAAAGTCAACTTTAAGTTCAAGTTCGAGTTCAAATCTGTTAAAGTTCAAGTTGAAGCTCAATCTCTACTTCGAGTTCAAGTTCAAGTTCAGATCAGTTGGAGTTCAAGTTCAGGTTTAAGTTCAAATCAGTTCGAGTTAAGGTATAAGTTCAAATTCAGGTCAGTTCGAGTCCAAATTCAAGTTCGAGTACAAGTTCAAATTCAAGTTCTAGTTCGAGTTAAAGTTCAAGTTTAAGTTCGAGTTCAAGTTTAAGTTCAAACAAAATTTCAGATCTGTTTGAGTTTAAGTTCTAGTTCGAGTTCAAGTCCGAATTCAAGTTCAATTTCAAGTTCAAGTTCAATTTCAAGTTCGAGTTCAAGTTCGAGTTCAAGTTCGAGTTCAAGTTCAAGTTCAGATCAGTTGGAGTTCAAGTTCAGGTTTAAGTTCAAATGAGTTCGAGTTAAAGTATAAGTTCAAGTTTAGGTCAGTTCGAGTCCAAGTTCAAGTTCAAATTCACCTTCGTTCGAGTTCAAGTTCTAGTTCAAGTTCGAGTTCAAGGGCGAGTTCAAGTTCGAGTTCAAGTTCGAGGTCAAGTTCAAGTTCAAGTTCAGGTCAGTTCGAGTCCAAGTTCAAGTTCTATTTCAAGTTCCAATTTAAGTTCGAGTTAAAGTTCGAGTTCAAGTTCAAGTTCAATTTCAAATCAGTTCGAGTTCAATTTCGCGTTGAAGTTCAATTTAGAATTCAAGTTCAAATTAAATTTCGAGTTTATGTTCAAGCTCAAGCTTAATTTTAAGTTTAAGTTCAGATCAGTTCGAGTTCAGTGTGAAGTTCAAATTCGAATTCATGTTAAAGTTCAGGTCAGTGGGAGTTCAAGTTCAAGTTCGAGATCAAGTTCGAGATCAAGCTCAAAGCAAATTTCAGTTCGAGTTCAAGTTCGAGTTAAAGGTCGAGTTCAAGTTCAAGTTCACGTTCAAGTTCTAGTTCGAATTCAATTTCGAGTTAAAGTTTAAATTCAAATTCAACTTCAAGTTCAAGTTCCAATTCAAATCTGTTCAAATTCAAGTTCAAGCTCAATTTCTAATTCCAGTTCAAGTTCAAGTTCATATCAGTTGGAGTTCAAGTTCAGGTTTAAGTTCAAATCAGTCGAGCTAAAGTATAAGTTCAAGTTTAGGTCAATTCGAGTCCAAGTTCAAGTTCGAGTTCAAGTTCGAATTTAAGTTCGAGTTCAAGTTCCAGTTCAAGTTAAAGTTCAACTTCGAGTTCAAGTTCAAGTTCAAATAAATATTCGGATCAATTTGAGTTCAAGTTTTAGTTCAAGTTCAAGTTCGAATTCAAGTTGGAATTTAAGTTCAAATTCAAGTTCAAATTCTAATTCAGATCAGTTTGAGTTCAAATTCAAGTTCAAGCTCAAATTCAAGTTTAAGTTCAGAACAGTTCGAGTTCAATGTTAAGTTCAAATTCGAGTTCATGTTCAAGTTCAGGTCAGTTCGAGTTAAAGGTATAGTTAAAGTTCAAGTTCGAATTCAAGTTCAAGTTTGAGGTCAAGTTCGAATTCAAGTTTAAGTTCAAATTCAACTTCAAATTCAAGTTCGAGTTTAAATCTGTTCAAGTACAAGCTCAATTTCTAGTTCGAGTTCAAGTTCAAGTTAAAGTTCAAATCAGGAGTTCAGGTTCAGGCATAAGTTCATATCTTTTCGAGTTAAGGTATAAGATCAAGTTCAGGTCACTTCGAATTCAAGTTCTAGTTCGAGTTCAAGTTTGAATTCAAGTTCTTGTTCAAGTTCAAGGCAAATTCAAGTTCGAGTTCATTTTCAAATTCAAGTTGGAGTTCAAGTTTAAGTTTAAGTTCAGATCAGTCCGAGTTCAGTGTCAAGTTCAAATTCAAATTCATGTTAAAGTTCAGGTCAGTGGTAGTTCAAGTTCAACTTCGAGATCAAGTTCGAGTTCAAGTTCAAATTCGAATTCAAGTTCGAGTTTAAGTTTAAGTTCAAATTCAACTTCAAGTTCAAGTTCGGGTTTAAATCTGTTCAAGTACAAGCTCAATTTCAAGTTCGAGTTAAAGTTCAAGTTCAACTTCAGATCAGTTGGGGTTCAAGGTCAGGCATAAGTTCAAATCTTTTCGAGTTAAAGTATAAGTTCAAATTCCGGTCACTTCGAGTTCAAGTTCTAGTTCGAGTTCAAATTCCAATTCAAGTTCGAGTTCAAGTTCAAGGCAAATTCAAGTTCGAATTCATTTTCAAATTCAAGTTGGGGTTCAAGTTTAAGTTTAGGTTCAGATCAGTTCGAGTTCAGTGTCAAGTTCATTTTCGAGTTCATGTTAAAGTTCAGGTAAGTGGGAGTTCAAGTTCAACTTCGAGATCAAGTTCAAGATCAAGTTCAGATCTGTTCAAGTTCAAGTTCAATTTCAACTTCAAGTTCAAATTCAAGGACGAATTCACGTTCAAGATCAATCTAAAGTTCAGATCAGTTTTATTACAAGTTCTAATGCGAGTTCAAGTTCGAATTCAAGTTCGAATTCAACTTCAAGTTCAAGTTCAAATTCTAATTTAGATCAGTTTGAGTTCAAATTCAAGTTCTAGTTGAAGTTGAAGTTTAAGTTCAGATAAGTTCGAGTTCAATGTCAAGTTCAAGTTCGAGTTCAAGTTCAAGTCCGAGTTCAAGTTCGAGTTCAAGTTTAAGTTCAAGTTCAACTTCAAGTTCAAGTTCGAGTTCAAATCTGTTCAAGTACAAGCTCAATTTCTAATTCGAGTTCAAGTTCAAGTTCAAGTTCAGATCAGTTGGAGTTCAAGTTCAGGTATAAATTCGAGCTTTTTCGAGTTAAGGTATAAGTTCAAGTTCAGGTCAGTTAGAGTCCAAGCTCAAGTTCGACTTCAAGTTCAAGGCAAATTCAAGTTCGAGTTCAAGTTCGAGTTCAAATTCAAGTCCAAGTTCAATCAGTTCGAGTTAAAGTTCAAGTTTAAATTCAAATCAGTTTGAGCTTAAAGTTTATGTTCAAGTTCAGGTCACTTCGACTTCAAATTCTAGTTCGAGTTCAAGTTCGGATTCAAGTTCGAGTTCAAGTTCAAGGCAAATTCAATTTTGAGTTCATTTTCAAATTCAAGTTCAAGTTTAAGGGCAAATCAGTTTCAGTTAAAGTTTAAGCTCAAGTTCAGGTCACTTCGAATTCAAGTTCTAGTTCGAGTTCTATTTCGAGTTCAAGTTCGAGTTCAAGTTCAAGGCAAATTCAAGTTTGAGTTCAAGTTCGAGTTCAAGTGCAAATTCATGTTCGACTTCAAGTTCAAGTTCAAGTTTAAGTTCAATTTCATGTAAGTTCGAGTCAAACTTCAAGTTCGAGCTTAAGTTCGAGTTTAAGTTTGAGTTTAAGTTCGAGTTTAAGATCAAATTCAAGTTCGAGTTCAAGTTGGAATTCAAGTTCGAGTTCAAGTTCAGGTCCGTCTAAGTCCGAATTCAAGTTCGAGTTTAAGTTCGAATTCAAGTTCGAGTTTAAGTTCAAGTTTTAGTTCAAATCAGTTCGAGGTAAAGTTTAAGCCCAAGTTCAGGTCATTTTGAATTCAAGTTCTAGTTCGAGTTCCATTTCGATTTCAAATTCGAGTTCAAGTTCAAGGTAAATTCAAGTTAGAGTTCAAGTCCGAGTTCAAGTTCGAGTTCATGTTCGACTTCTAGTTCAAGTTCAAATTCAAGTTTAAATACAAGTTCAGGTCAGTTCGAGTCCAACTTCAAGTTCGTGTTCAAGATCGAATTCAAGTTCGAGTTAAAGTTTGAGTTTAAGTTCAAGTTCAAGTTCAGATCAGTTCGAGTTTAATTTCGCGTTTAAGTTCTATTTCAAGTTCAAGTTCAAATTCTAATTTAGAGCAGTTTGAGTTCAAATTCAAGTTCAAGCTGAAGTTCAAATTTAAGTTCAGATCAGTTCGCGTTCAATGTCAATTTCAAGTTCTAGTTCAAGTTCAAGTTCGAGTTCAAGTTCGAGTTCAAGTTTAAGTTCAAATTCAACTTCAAGTTCAAGTTCGAGTTCAAATCTGTTCAAGTACAAGCTCAACTTCTAGTTCGAGTTCTAGTTCAAGTTCAGATCAGTTGGAGTTCAAGTTCAGGTATAAATTCAAATCTTTTCGAGTTAAGGTATATGTTCAAGTTCAGGTCAGTTAGAGTCCAAGTTCAAGTTCGAGTTCAAGTTCAATGCAAATTCAAGTCCGAATTAAATTTGGATTTTAAGTTCGACTTCAAGTTCGAGTTTAAGTGTAAGCTTAAGTTTAGGTCATTTTGAAGTCAAGTTCTACTTCGAGTTCCATTTCGATTTCCAATTCGGGTTCAAGTTCAAGATAAATTTAAGTTAGAGTTCAAGTCCGAGTTTAAGTTCAAGTTTATGTTCGACGTCAAGTTCAAGTTCAAGTTTAAGTTTAATTTCAGGTCAGTTCAAGTCCATCTTCTAATTCGAGTTTAAGTTCGAATTCAAGTTCAAGTTCGAGTTCAAGTTCGAGTTCAAGTTTAAGTTCAAATTCAACTTCAAGTTCAAGTTCGAGTTCAAATCTGTTCAAGTACAAGCTCAACTTCTAGTTCGAGTTCAAGTTCAAGTTCAGATCAGTTGGAGTTCAAGTTCAGGTATAAATTCAAATCTTTTCGAGTTATGGTATATGTTCAAGTTCAGGTCAGTTAGAGTCCAAGTTCAAGTTCGAGTTCAAGTTCAATGCAAATTCAAATCCGAATTTAATTTGGATTTTAAGTTCGACTTCAAGTTCGAGTTTAAGTGTAAGCTCAAGTTCAGGTCATTTTGAACTCAAGTTCTAGTTCGAGTTCAATTTCGATTTCAAGTTCGAGTTCAAGTTCAAGGCAAATTCAAGTTAGAGTTCAAGTTCGAGTTCAAGTTCGAGTTCAAGTTCAAGTTTAAGTACAAGTTCAAAATTAGGTTCAGATCAGTTCTAGTTCAATGTCAAGGTTAAATTCGAGAGTTCATGTTCAAGTTCAGGTCAGCTCGAGTTGAAGTTTAAGTTCAATTTCCAGTTCAAGTTCGAGTTCAAGTTCAAGTTCAAGTTCAGGCCCGTTTGAGTCCGAATTCGAATTCGAGTTTAATATCAAATTTAATTTCGAGTTTAGTTCTAGTTCGAGTTCAAGTACGAATTTAAATTCTTGTTCAAGTTCAAGGTAAATTCAAGTCCGAGTTCATCTTCAAATTCAAGTTCGGGTTCAAGTCCAAGTTTAAGTTCCAATCACTTCGAGTAAAATTTAAGCCCAAGTTCAGGTCACTTCGTATTCATGTTCAAGTTCGAGTTCAAGTTCGAATTCAAGTTAAAGTTCAAGTTCGAATTCAAGTTCAAGTTCAAATTAAAGTTCGGATCAGTTTGAGTTCAAGTTCTAGTTCAAGTTCAAGTTCGAATTTAAGTTCGACTTCAAGTTAAAATTTAAGTTCAAATTCTAATTCAGATCAGTTTAAGTTCAATTTACAGATCGAAATCAAGTTCAAGCTCAAGTTCAATTTCAAGTTCAAGTTCAAGTTCAAACTAAAGTTCAGATCAGTTTTAGTTCAAGTTCTTGTTCGAGTTCAAGTTCGCATTCAAGTTCGAATTCAAGTTCAAGTTCAAGGTCAAATTCTAATTCAGATCAATTTGAGTTCAAATTCAAGTTCAAATTCAAGTCCAAGTTCAGATCAGTTCGAGTTCAAGTTCAAGTTTAAGTCCAAATCAGTTCGAGTTAAAAGTTTATGTTCAAGTTCACGTCACTTCGAATTCAAGTTCTAGTTCGAGTTCAAGTTCAAGGCAAATTTAATTTCGAGTTCATTTTCAAATTCAAGTTCGAGTTCAAGTTTAAGTTTAAGTTCAAATCAGTTCAAGTTACATGTAAGCTCAAGATCAGGTCACTTCGAATTCAAGTTCTTGTTCGAGTTTAAGTTCGAGTTCAAGTTCAAGGCAAATTCAAGTTCGAATTCAAATTTAAGTTAAATGTCGAATTCAAGTTCATGTTCAAGTTCGAATTTAAGTTCAAGTTCAGGTCAGGTCGAAACCAAGTTCAAGTTCGAGTTCAAGTTCGAGATAAAGATCGAGTTCAAGTTCAAATTCAAGTTCGAGTTCAAGTTGGAACTCAAGTTGGAGTTCAAGTTAGAGTTTAAGTTTGAGTTCAGGTTCAAGTTCAGGTCAGTCCGAGTCCAAGTTCAAGTTCGAGTCCAAGTTCGAATTCAAGTTCAATTTCAAGTTCGAGTTCAAGTTCCAGTTCAAGTTCAAGTAATATTCAAATTCGAGTTCAAGTTCGAGTTCAAGTTCGAGTTCAAGTTTGAGTTCAAGTTCGAGTTCAAGTTCTAGTTCAAGCTCAAGTTCAGGTCCGTTCGGCTTCAAGTTCAAGGCAAATTCAAGTTCGGGTTCAATTTCCGGTTCAAGTTCGCGTTTAAGTTCGGGTTCAATTTCGAGTTCAATTTCGAGTTCAAGTTCAAGTTCAGGTCCGTTCGATTCCAAGTTCAAGTTCGAATTCAAGTTCGTGTTCAAGTTCTAGTTAAAGTTCGAGTTAAAGTTCGAGTTCAAGTTAAAGTTCAAGTTCAGATCAGTTCGAGTTCAATTTCGCGTCGAAATTCAATTTCGAGTTCAATTTCAAATTCAATTTAGAGTTTAAGTTCAAGTTCAAGCTCAATTTTAAGTTTAAGTTCAGATCAGTTCGAGTTCAGTGTCAAGTTCAAATTCGAGTTCATGTTAAAGTTCATTTCAGTGCGAGTTCAAGTTCAAGTTCAAGATCAAGTTCGAGTTCAAGTTCAAGTTCGAATTCAAGTTCGAATTTTAGATAAAGTTTAGGTTCAGATCAGTTCAATTTCAAGTTTAAATTCAGATTCGTTCGAGTTAACGTTTAAGTTCAGGTTCAGATCTGTTCGAGATTAAGTTTAACTTTAAGTTCGAGTTTAAGTTCAAGATCAAGTTCATATCAGTTCCAGTTATAGTTTATGTTCGAGCTTAAGTTCAAGTTCGATTTCTAGTTCAAGTTTATTGTCAGATCAGTTCGAGTTCTAGTTCAAGTTCAAGTTCGAGTTCAAATCTGTTCAAGTTCAAGTCCAAGTTTAATTTAGAGTTCAATTTCAAGTTCACGTTCAATTTCAAGTTTGAGTTCAAGTTCAAGTTCAAGTTCTAATTCAGATCAGTTTGAGTTAAAGTTCAAGTTCAAGTTCAGAGCAGTTCAAGTCAAGTTCAATTTCAAGTTCGAGTTCGAATTCAAGTTTAAACTTAAAATCAGATCACTCAGAGTTCATGTTGAAGCTTAAGTTCAATTCGATTTCAAGTTCAACTTCAAGTTCGAGTTTAAATTCAAGTTCAAATTTAGATCTGTTCGAGTTAAAGTTTAAGTTTGAGTTCCAATTCATATTCAAGTTTTATTTCCAGTCCAAGTTTAAGTTCAAGTCAGTTCGAATTCAAGATAAAGTTCAAATTCAATTTCAAGTTCGTGTTCAAGTTCAGATAAGTTCAAATTCAATTTCAAGTTTGACTACTAGTTCAAGTTTAAGTTCAAGTCAGTTCGAGTCCCAACTTCAAATTCGAGTTCTAGTTCGAATTCAAGTTCGAGTTAAAGTTCGAGTTCAAGTTCAAGTTCAGATCAGTTCGAGTTCAATTTCGCGTTGAAGTTCCATTTCGAGTTCAATGTCAAGTTCAAATTCGAGTTCATGTTCAAGTTCAGGTAAGCTCGAGTTAAAGTTCAAGTTCAAGTTCGAGTTCAAAGTCAATTTTGAGTTCAAGTTTGAAGTTCACATCAGTTCGAGTTATAGTTTATGTTCGAGCTTAAGTTCAAGTTCGATTTCTAGGTCAAGTTTATTGTCAGATTAGTTCGAGTTCTAGTTCAAGTTCAAGTTCAAGTTTGAGTTCAAATCTGTTCAAATTCAAGTCCAAGTTTAATTTAGAGGTTAATTTCAAGTTCACGTTCAATTTCAAGTTTGAGTTCAAGTTGAAGTTCAAGTTCAAATTCAGATCAGTTTGAGTTAAAGTTCAAGTTCGAGTTCAAGTTCAATTTCATGTTCGAGCTTGAGTTCGAGTTCATGTTTAAGTTTAAATTTAAATTCAGACCACTTAATGTTCATGTTGAAGCTTAAGTTCAGTTCAATTCGATTTCAAGTTCAACTTCAAATTCGAGTTTAAATTCAAGTTCAAGTTTAGATCAGTTCGAGTTAAAGTTTACATTTGAATTCAAGTTCAAGTTCCGATCAGTTCTAGTTCAATTTCGCGTTAAAGTTCAAATTCCATTTCAATGTCAAGTTCAAATTCGAGTTCATGTTCAAGTTCAGGTAAGTTCGAGTTAAAGTTCAAGTTGAAGTTCGAGTTTAAGTTCAAGTTCGAGTTCAAGTTCGAGTTAAAGTTTAGGTTCAAATTCAACTTCAAGTTCAAGTTCGAGTTCAAATCTGTTCAAGTTCAAGTTCAAGCTCAATTTCTAGCTCGAGTTCAAGTTCAAGTTCAACTTCTGATCAGTTGGAGTTCAAGTTCAGGTTTAAGTTCAAATCAGTTCGAGTTAAAGTATAAGTTCAATTTTAGGTCAGTTCGAGTCCAAGTTCAAGTTCGAGTTCAAGTTCGAATTCAAGTTGGAGTTCAAGTTCGAGTTCAAGTTAAAGTTCAAGTTCGAGTTCAAGTTGAAGTTCAAGTTTAAGTTCAAATTCAAATTCAAGTTCAAGTTCGAGTTTAAATCTGTTCAAGTTCAAGCTCAATTTCTAGTTCGAGTTCAAATTCAAGTTCACGTTCAGATCAGTTGGAGTTCAAGTTCAGGTATAAGTTTAAATCAGTTCAAGTTAAGGTATAAGTTCAAACTCAAATCATTTCGAGTCCAAGTTCAAGTTCGAGTTCAAAATCAAATTTAAGTTCGAGTTCTAGTGGGAATTCAAATTCGAGTTCAAGTTCAAGTTTAAGTTCAGATAAGTTCAAGATCAAGTTGAAGGCAAATTCAAGTTCTAGTTGGAGTTTAAGTCCGAGTTCAATTTCAAGGCAAATTCAAGTTCGAGTTCTAGTTCGAGTTCAAGTACGAGTTCAAGTTCAAGTCCAAGTTCAGATCAGTTCGAGTTCAAGTTCAAGTTTAAGTTCAAATCAGTTCGAGTTAAGGTATAAGTTTTAAGTTCAGGTCAATTCGAGTCTAAGTTCAAGTTCGAGTTCAAGTTTGAGTTCAAGTGCGAGTTCAAGTTAAAGTCCAAGTTCGAGTTCAAGTTCAAGTTCAAGTTCAAGGCCGTTCGAGTCCAAGTTCAAGTTCTATTTCAAGTTCGAATTCAAGTTCGAGTTCAAGTTCAAGTTAAAGTTCGAGTTCAAATTTAAGTTCAAGTTCAAGCACAGTTCGAGTGCAGTGTCAAGTTCAAATTCGAGTTCATGTTAAAGTTCAGGTCAGTGGGAGTTCAAGTTCAAGTTCGACATCAAGTTCGAGTTCAAGTTCAAGGCAAGTTTCAGTTCGAGTTCAAGTTCGAGTTAAAGGTCGAGTTCTAGTTCAAGTTCGCGTTCAAGTTCTAGTTCGAGTTCAAGTTCGAGTTAAAGTTTAAATTCAAATTCAACTTCAAGTTCAAGTTCCAATTCAAATCTGTTCAAGTTCAAGTTCAAGCTCAATTTCTAATTCAAGTTCAAGTTCAAGTTCAGATCAGTTGGAGTTCAAATTCAGGTTTAAGTTCAAATCAGTTCCAGTTAATGTATAAGTTAAAGTTTAGGTCAGTTCGAGTACAAGTTCAAGTTCGAGTTCAAGTTTGAGTTCAAGTTCGAGTTCAAGTTAAAGTCCAAGTTCGAGTTCAAGTTCAAGTTTAAACTAA
Source organism: Melophagus ovinus (assembly GCA_023089585.1). Taxonomy (NCBI): domain Eukaryota; kingdom Metazoa; phylum Arthropoda; class Insecta; order Diptera; family Hippoboscidae; genus Melophagus; species Melophagus ovinus. The sequence continues at coordinate 41,487 of JAKKIB010000106.1, forward strand.
AGTTGGGATCAGTTTGAGTTTAAGTTCTAGTTCAAGTTCGAATTCAGGTTCGATTTCAAGTTCATGTTCAAGTTCAAATTCTAATTCAAATCAGTTTGAGTTCAAGTTTAAGTTCGAGATCAAATTCAAGTTCAAGTTCAGATCAGTTCAAGTTCAAGTTCAATTTTAAGTTCAAGTTCAACTTCGGGTTCAAGTTCAAGTTCAAACTAAAGTTTAGATCAGTTTTAGTTCAAGTTGTAGTTCGAGTTCAAGTTCGAATTCAAGTTCGAATTCATGTTCAAGTTCAAATTCTAATTCAGATCAGTTTGAGTTCAAATTGAAGTTCAAGCTCAAGTTCAAGTTTAAGTTCAGATCAGTTCTAGTTCAGTGTCAAGTTCAATTTCTAGTTCATGTTCAAGTTCAAGTCAGTTCGAGTTAAAGTTCAAGTTCAAGTTCGAGTTGAAGTTCAAGTTTGAGTTCAAGGTCGAGTTCAAGTTTAAGTTCAAATTCAACTTCAAGTTCAAGTTCGAGTTTAAATCTCTTCAAGTTCAAACTCAATTTCTAGTTCGAGTTCAAATTCAAGTTCACGTTCAGTTCAGTTGGAGTTTAAATTCAGGTATAAGTTCAAATCAGTTCAAGTTAAGGTATAAGTTCAAGCTCAAATCATTTCGAGTCCAAGTTCAAGTTCGAGTTCAAAATCAAATTTAAGTTCGAGCTCTAGTGAGAATACAAATTCGAGTTCAAGTTCAAGTTTAAGTTCAGATAAGTTCAAGATCAAGTTGAAGGCAAGTTCAAGTTCTAGTTGGAGTTTAAGTCCGAGTTCAATTTCAAGGCAAATTCAAGTTCGAGTTCTAGTTCGAGTTCAAGTACGAGTTCAAGTTCAGGTCCAAGTTCAGATATGTTCGAGTTCAAGTTCAAGTTTAAGTTCAAATCAGTTCGAGTAGAATTTAAGCTCAGGTTCAGGTCACTTCGAATTCAAGTTCAAGTTCGAGTTCAAGTTCTACTTCAAGTTCTAGTTCAAGTTCAAGGCAAATTCGAGTTCGAGTTCAAGTTTGCGTTAAATGTCGAGTTCAAGTTCAAATTCAAGTTTGAGTTCAAGTTGGGATTCAAGTTCGAGTTCAAGTTCAAGTTCAAGTTCGAGTTCAAGTTCGAGTTCAAGTTGGGATTCAAGTTCGAGTTCAAGTTCAAATTCAATTTCGAGTTCAAGTTCGAGTTCAAGTTCGAGTTCAAGTTCAAGTTCAAGTTCAAGTCCGTTCGGGTCCTAATTCAAGTTCGAGTTCAAGTTTGGATTCAAGTTCGAGTGAAAGTTCGATTTCAAATTCAAGTTCAAGTTCAAGTTCAAGTTCGGATCAGTTCGAGTGCAATTTCGCGTTGAAGTTCAATTTCGACTTCATGTTCAAATTCGAGTTCAAGTTCGAGTTCAAGTTCGAGTTCAAATTCGAGTTCAAGTTCGAGTTCTAGTTTAAGTTCAGGTCCGTTCGATTCCAAGTTCAAGTTCTATTTCAAGTTCGAATTCAAGTTCGAGTTCAAGTTCAAGTTAAAGTTCGAGTTCAAATTTAAGTTCAAGTTCAGGTCAGTTCGAGTTCAATTTCGCGTTGAAGTTTAATTTATAGTTCAAGTTCAAATTCAGTTTCGAGTATAATTTCAAGTTCAAGCTCAATTTTAAGTTTAAGTTAAGATCAGTTCGAGTTCAGTGACAAGTTCAAATTCGAGTTTATGTTAAAGTTCAGGTCAGAAGGAGTTCAACTTCAAGTACGAGATCAAGTTCGAGTTCAAGTTCAAGTTCGAATTCAAGTCCGAGTTTAAGTTAAAGTTCAAGTTCAGATCAGTTCAATTTCAAGTTTAAATTCACATCCGTTTGAGTTAAAGTTTAAGTTCAAGTTCAAAAAAGTTCGAGTTCGAGTTCAAGTTCAAGTTCAAGTTCAATTTTAGTTCAGTTTGAGTTCAAGTTCAAGTTCAGGTTCAGATAAGTTCGATTTCAAGTTCAACTTTAAGTTCGAGTTTAAGTTCAAGATCAAGTTCACATCAGTTCGAGTTATAGTTTATGTTCGAGGTTAAGTTCAAGTTCGATTTCTAGGTCAAGTTTATTCCAGATCAGTTCGAGTTCTAGTTCAAGTTCAAGTTCAAGTTCGAGTTTAAATTTAAATTTAAATTTAAATTTAAATTTAGTTCAATTTCGAGTTCAATGTGAAGTTCAAATTCGAGTTCATGTTCAAGTTCAGGTAAGTTTGATTTAAAGTTCAGGTTCAAGTTAGAGTTCAAGTTCAAGTTCGACTTTAAGTTCGAATTCAAGTTGGAGTTCAAGTTCGAGGTTAAGTTAAAGTTCAAGTTCGAGTTCAAGTTCAAACTAAAGTTCGGATCAGTTTAAGTTCAAGCTCTAGTTCAAGTTCAAGTTCGAATTCAAGTTCGAATTCAAGTTCAAGTTCAAGTTCAAGGTAAATATAAGTTCGAGTTCATCTTCAAATTCGAACTCGAATTCAAGTTCGAGTTCGAGTTCGAGTTAAAGTTAAACTTCAAGTTCGAGTTCAAATTCAAGTTCAAACTAAAGTTCAGATCAGTTTGAGTTCCAGTTCTAGTTCGAGTTCAAGTTCGAATACAAGTTCAATTTCAATTCAAGTTCAAGTTCTAATTCAGGTCAGTTTGAGTTTAAGTTCAAGTTCAGGTCTGTTCAAATTCAAGTTCAAGTTCGAATCCGAGTTCGAGTTCAAGTTAAAGTTAAAGTTCAAGTTTAAGTTCAGGTCATTTCGAGATCAAGTTTTAAGCTAGCTCATGTTCAAGTTCTAGTTCGAGTTCAAGTTCAAGCTCAAGGCAAATTCAAGTTCGAGTTCATGTTCGAGTTCAAGTTCGAGTTCAAGTTCGAGTTCAAGTTCAAGTTCAGATTACTTCGAGTTCAAGTTCAAGTTTAAGTTCAAATTATTTCGAGTTAAAGTTTAAGCTCAAGTTCACGTAACTTCGAATTCAAGTTCTAGTTCGAGTTCAAGTTCGAATTCAAGTTCGAGTTCAAGTTCAAGGCAAATTCAAGTTCGAGTTCATCTTCAAATTCAAGTTCGAGTTCAAGTTTAAGTTTAACTTCAAATCAGTTCGAGTTAAATTTAAGCTCAAGCTCAGGTCACTTCAAATTCAAGTTCTTGATCGAGTTTAAATTCGAGTTCAAGTTCGACTTCAAGTTCAAGGCAAATTCAAGTTCGAGTTCAAGTTCGAGTTAAAAGTCGAGTTCAAGTTCAAGTTCAAGTTTAAGTTCAAGTTTAAGTTCAAGTTCAGGTCAGTTCGAATCCAAGTTCAAGTTCGAGTTCAAGTTCAAATTCAAGTTCGAGTTCAAGTTGGAATTCAAGTTCGAGTTTATGTTCGAGTTCAAGTTCGAGTTCAAGTTCGAGTTCAAGTTCAAGTTCAGGTGCGTTCGAGTCCTAATTCAAGTTCGAGTTCAAGTTCGAATTCAAGTTCGAGTGAAAGTTCGAGTTCAAGTTCAAGTTCAAATTCAGACAAGTTCGAGTGCAATTTCGCGTTAAATTTCAATTTCGAGTTCAAGTTCAAATTCAAGTTCGAGTTCAAGTTCAAGTTCTAGTTTATGTTCAAATTCAGGTCAGTTCGAGTACAAGTTCAATTTCGAGTTCAAGTTTAAATTCAAGTTCGAGTTCAAGTTGGATTTCCAGTTCGAGTTCAAGTTCGAGTTCAAGTTCAAATTCAAGTTCGAGTCCAAGTTCAAGTTCAAGTTCAAGTTCACTGTCGTTCGAGTTCAAGTTCGAGATCAAGTTCGGGTTCAAGTTCGAGTTCAAGTTCGAGTTCAAGTTCGCGTTCAAGTTCAAGTTCAAGTTCAGGTCCGTTCGAGTCCAAGTTCAAGTTTTATTTCGAGTTCGAATTCAAGTTCGAGTTTAAGTTCAAGTTAAAGTTCGAGTTCAAATTTAAGTTCAAGTTCAGATCAGTTTGAGTTCAACTTCGCGTTGAAGTTCAATTTGTAGTTCAAGTTCAAATTCAGTTTCGAGTTTAAGTTCAAGTTCAAGCACAGTTCGAGTTCAGTGTCAAGTTTAAATTCGAGTTCATGTTAAAGTTCAGGTCAGTGGGAGGTCAAGTTCAAGTTCGAGATCAAGTTCGAGTTCAAGTTCAAGGCAAGTTTCAGTTCGAGTTCAAGTTGGAGTTAAAGGTCGAGTTCAAGTTCAAGTTCACGTTCAAGTTCTAGTTCGAGTTCAAGTTCGAGTTTGAGTTCAAATCTGTTCAAATTCAAGTCCAAGTTTAATTTAGAGGTTAATTTCAAGTTCACGTTCAATTTCAAGTTTGAGTTCAAGTTGAAGTTCAAGTTCAAATTCAGATCAGTTTGAGTTAAAGTTCAAGTTCGAGTTCAAGTTCAATTTCATGTTCGAGCTTGAGTTCGAGTTCATGTTTAAGTTTAAATTTAAATTCAGACCACTTAATGTTCATGTTGAAGCTTACGTTCAGTTCAATTCGATTTCAAGTTCAACTTCAAATTCGAGTTTAAATTCAAGTTCAAGTTTAGATCAGTTCGAGTTAAAGTTTAAATTTGAGTTCAAGTTCAAGTTCCGATCAGTTCTAGTTCAATTTCGCGTTGAAGTTCAAATTCCAGTATAATGTCAAGTTCAAATTCGAGTTCATGTTCAAGTTCAGGTAAGTTCGAGTTAAAGTTCAAGTTGAAGTTCGAGTTTAAGTTCAAGTTCGAGTTCAAGTTCGAGTTAAAGTTTAGGTTCAAATTCAACTTCAAGTTCAAGTTCGAGTTCAAATCTGTTCAAGTTCAAGTTCAAGCTCAATTTCTAGCTCGAGTTCAAGTTCAAGTTCAACTTCTGATCAGTTGGAGTTCAAGTTCAGGTTTAAGTTCAAATCAGTCCGAGTTAAGGTATAAGTTCAAGTTTAGGTCAGTTCGAGTCCAAGTTCAAGTTCGAGTTCAAGTTCGAATTCAAGTTGGAGTTCAAGTTCGAGTTCAAGTTAAAGTTCAAGTTCGAGTTCAAGTTCAAATTCAAGTTTAAGTTCAAATTCAAATTCAAGTTCAAGTTCGAGTTTAAATCTGTTCAAGTTCAAGCTCAATTTCTAGTTCGAGTTCAAATTCAAGTTCACGTTCAGATCAGTTGGAGTTCAAGTTCAGGTATAAGTTTAAATCAGTTCAAGTTAAGGTATAAGTTCAAGCTCAAATCATTTCGAGTACAAGTTCAAGTTCGAGTTCAAAATCAAATTTAAGTTCGAGTTCTAGTGGGAATTCAAATTCGAGTTCAAGTTCAAGTTTAAGTTCAGATAAGTTCAAGATCAAGTTGAAGGCAAATTCAAGTTCTAGTTGGAGTTTAAGTCCGAGTTCAATTTCAAGGCAAATTCAAGTTCGTTCTAGTTCGAGTTCAAGTACGAGTTCAAGTTCAAGTCCAAGTTCAGATCAGTTCGAGTTCAAGTTCAAGTTTAAGTTCAAATCAGTTCGAGTTAAGGTATAAGTTTTAAGTTCAGGTCAATTCGAGTCTAAGTTCAAGTTCGAGTTCAAGTTTGAGTTCAAGTGCGAGTTCAAGTTAAAGTCCAAGTTCGAGTTCAAGTTCAAGTTCAAGGCCGTTCGAGTCCAAGTTCAAGTTCTATTTCAAGTTCGAATTCAAGTTCGAGTTCAAGTTCAAGTTAAAGTTCGAGTTCAAATTTAAGTTCAAGTTCAAGCACAGTTCGAGTTCAGTGTCAAGTTCAAATTCGAGTTCATGTTAAAGTTCAGGTCAGTGGGAGTTCAAGTTCAAGTTCGACATCAAGTTCGAGTTCAAGTTCGAGTTAAAGATCGAGTTCTAGTTCAAGTTCACGTTCAAGTTCTAGTTCGAGTTCAAATTCGAGTTAAAGTTTAAATTCAAATTCAACTTCAAGTTCAAGTTCCAATTCAAATCTGTTCAAGTTCAAGTTCAAGCTCAATTTCTAATTCAAGTTCAAGTTCACGTTCAGTTCAGTTGGAGTTCAAATTCAGGTATAAGTTCAAATCAGTTCAAGTTAAGGTATAAGTTCAAGCTCAAATCATTTCGAGTCCAAGTTCAAGTTCGAGTTCAAAATCAAATTTAAGTTCGAGCTCTAGTAAGAATACAAATTCGAGTTCAAGTTCAAGTTTAAGTTCAGATAAGTTCAAGATCAAGTTGAAGACAAGTTCAAGTTCTAGTTGGAGTTTAAGTCCGAGTTCAATTTCAAGGCAAATTCAAGTTCGAGTTCTAGTTCGAGTTCAAGTACGAGTTCAAGTTCAGGTCCAAGTTCAGATCAGTTCGAGTTCAAGTTCAAGTTTAAGTTCAAATCAGTTCGAGTAGAATTTAAGCTCAGGTTCAGGTCACTTCGAATTCAAGTTCAAGTTCGAGTTCAAGTTCTACTTCAAGTTCTAGTTCAAGTTCAAGGCAAATTCGAGTTCAAGTTGGGATTCAAGTTCGAGTTCAAGTTCAAGTTCAAGTTCGAGTTCAAGTTCGAGTTCAAGTTGGGATTCAAGTTCGAGTTCAAGTTCAAATTCAAGTTCGAGTTCAAGTTCAAATTCAAGTTCGAGTTCAAGTTCGAGTTCAAGTTCGAGTTCAAGTTCAAGTTCAAGTCCGTTCGGGTCCTAATTCAAGTTCGAGTTCAAGTTTGGATTCAAGTTCGAGTGAAAGTTCGATTTCAAATTCAAGTTCAAGTTCAAGTTCAAGTTCGGATCAGTTCGAGTGCAATTTCGCGTTGAAGTTCAATTTCGACTTCATGTTCAAATTCGAGTTCAAGTTCGAGTTCAAGTTCGAGTTCAAATTCGAGTTCAAGTTCGAGTTCTAGTTCAAGTTCAGGTCCGTTCGAGTCCAAGTTCAAGTTCTATTTCAAGTTCGAATTCAAGTTCGAGTTCAAGTTCAAGTTAAAGTTCGAGTTCAAATTTAAGTTCAAGTTCAGGTCAGTTCGAGTTCAATTTCGCGTTGAAGTTCAATTTATAGTTCAAGTTCAAATTCAGTTTCGAGTATAATTTCAAGTTCAAGCTCAATTTTAAGTTTAAGTTAAGATCAGTTCGAGTTCAGTGACAAGTTCAAATTCGAGTTCATGTTAAAGTTCAGGTCAGAAGGAGTTCAACTTCAAGTTCGAGATCAAGTTCGAGTTCAAGTTCAAGTTCGAATTCAAGTCCGAGTTTAAGTTAAAGTTCAAGTTCAGATCAGTTCAATTTCAAGTTTAAATTCACATCCGTTTGAGTTAAAGTTTAAGTTCAAGTTCAGAAATGTTCGAGTTCGAGTTCAAGTTCAAGTTCAAGTTCAATTTTAGTTCAGTTTGAGTTCAAGTTCAAGTTCAGGTTCAGATAAGTTCGATTTCAAGTTCAACTTTAAGTTCGAGTTTAAGTTCAAGATCAAGTTCACATCAGTTCGAGTTATAGTTTATGTTCGAGGTTAAGTTCAAGTTCGATTTCTAGGTCAAGTTTATTCCAGATCAGTTCGAGTTCTAGTTCAAGTTCAAGTTCAAGTTCGAGTTTAAATTTAAATTTAAATTTAAATTTAGTTCAATTTCGAGTTCAATGTGAAGTTCAAATTCGAGTTCATGTTCAAGTTCAGGTAAGTTTGATTTAAAGTTCAGGTTCAAGTTAGAGTTCAAGTTCAAGTTCGACTTTAAGTTCGAATTCAAGTTGGAGTTCAAGTTCGAGGTTAAGTTAAAGTTCAAGTTCGAGTTCAAGTTCAAGTTCAAACTAAAGTTCGGATCAGTTTAAGTTCAAGCTCTAGTTCAAGTTCAAGTTCGAATTCAAGTTCGAATTCAAGTTCAAGTTCAAGTTCAAGGCAAATTCAAGTTCGGGTTCAATTTCCGGTTCAAGTTCGAGTTTAAGTTCGGGTTCAATTTCCAGTTCAATTTCGAGTTAAAGTTCAAGTTCAGGTCCGTTCGAGTCCAAGTTCAAGTTCTATTTCAAGTTCGAATTCAAGTTCGTGTTCAAGTTCTAGTTAAAGTTCGAGTTAAAGTTCGAGTTCAAGTTCAAGTTCAAGTTCAGATCAGTTCGAGTTCAATTTCGAGTCGAAATTCAATTTCGAGTTCAATTTCAAATTCAATTTAGAGTTTAAGTTCAAGTTCAAGCTCAATTTTAAGTTTAAGTTCAGATCAGTTCGAGTTCAGTGTCAAGTTCAAATTCGATTTCATGTTAAAGTTCATTTCAGTGCGAGTTCAAGTTCAAGTTCGGCATCAAGTTCGAGTTCAAGTTCAAGTTCGAATTCAAGTTCGAATTTTAGATAAAGTTTAGGTTCAGATCAGTTCAATTTCAAGTTTAAATTCAGATCCGTTCGAGTTAACGTTTAAGTTCAGGTTCAGATCAGTTCGAGATTAAGTTTAACTTTAAGTTCGAGTTTAAGTTCAAGATCAAGTTCAGATCAGTTCCAGTTATAGTTTATGTTCTAGCTTAAGTTCAAGTTCGATTTCTAGTTCAAGTTTATTGTCAGATCAGTTCGAGTTCTAGTTCAAGTTCAAGTTCGAGTTCAAATCTGTTCAAGTTCAAGTCCAAGTTTAATTTAGAGTTCAATTTCATGTTCACGTTCAATTTCAAGTTTGAGTTCAAGTTCAAGTTCAAGTTCTAATTCAGATCAGTTTGAGTTAAAGTTCAAGTTCAAGTTCAGAGCAGTTCAAGTTCAAGTTCAATTTCAAGTTCGAGTTCGAATTCAAATTTAAACTTGATTTCAGATCACTCAGAGTTCATGTTGAAGCTTAAGTTCAATTCGATTTCAAGTTCAACTTCAAGTTCGAGTTTAAATTCAAGTTCAAATTTAGATCAGTTCGAGTTAAAGTTTAAGTTTGAGTTCCAATTCATATTCAAGTTTTATTTCCAGTCCAAGTTTAAGTTCAGGTCAGTTCGAATTCAAGATAAAGTTCAAATTCAATTTCAAGTTCGTATTCAAGTTCAGATAAGTTCAAATTCAATTTCAAGTTTGATTACTAGTTCAAGTTTAAGTTCAGGTCAGTTCGAGTCCAACTTCAAATTCGAGTTCAAGTTCGAATTCAACTTCGAGTTAAAGTTCGAGTTCAAGTTCAAGTTCAGATCAGTTCGAGTTCAATTTCGCGTTGAAGCTCCATTTCGAGTTCAATGTCAAGTTCAAATTCGAGTTCATGTTCAAGTTCAGGTAAGCTCGAGTTAAAGTTCAAGTTCAAGTTCGAGTTCAAAGTCAATTTCGAGTTCAAGTTTGAAGTTCACATCAGTTCGAGTTATAGTTTATGTTCGAGCTTAAGTTCTAGTTCGATTTCTAGGTCAAGTTAATTGTCAGATCAGTTCGAGTTCTAGTTCAAGTTCAAGTTCAATTTCGAGTTCAAATCTGTTCAAATTCAAGTCCAAGTTTAATTTAGAGGTTAATTTCAAGTTCACGTGCAATTTCAAGTTTGAGTTCAAGTTCAAGTTCAAGTTCAAATTCAGATCAGTTTGAGTTAAAGTTTAAGTTCGAGTTCAAGTTCAATTTCATGTTCGAGCTTGAGTTCGAGTTCATGTTTAAGTTTAATTTAAATTCAGACCACTTAATGTTCATGTTGAAGCTTAAGTTCAGTTCAATTCGATTTCAAGTTCAACTTCAAATTCGAGTTTAAATTCAAGTTCAAGTTTAGATCAGTTCGAGTTAAAGTTTAAATTTGAGTTCAAGTTCAAGTTCCGATCAGTTCTAGTTCAATTTCGCGTTGAAGTTCAAATTCCAGTATAATGTCAAGTTCAAATTCGAGTTCATGTTCAAGTTCAGGTAAGTTCGAGTGAAAGTTCAAGTTTGAGTTCAAGGTCGAGTTCAAGTTTAAGTTCAAATTCAACTTCAAGTTCAAGTTCGAGTTTAAATCTGTTCAAGTTCAAGCTCAATTTCTAGTTCGAGTTCAAATTCAAGTTCACATTCAGTTCAGTTGGAGTTCAAATTCAGGTATAAGTTCAAATCAGTTCAAGTTAAGGTATAAGTTCAAGCTCAAATCATTTCGAGTCCAAGTTCAAGTTCGAGTTCAAAATCAAATTTAAGTTCGAGCTCTAGTGAGAATACAAATTCGAGTTCAAGTTCAAGTTTAAGTTCAGATAAGTTCAAGATCAAGTTGAAGGCAAGTTCAAGTTCTAGTTGGAGTTTAAGTCCGAATTCAATTTCAAGGCAAATTCAAGTTCGAGTTCTAGTTCGAGTTCAAGTACGAGTTCAAGTTCAGGTCCAAGTTCAGATATGTTCGAGTTCAAGTTCAAGTTTAAATTCAAATCAGTTCGAGTAGAATTTAAGCTCAGGTTCAGGTCACTTCGAATTCAAGTTCAAGTTCGAGTTCAAGTTCTACTTCAAGTTCTAGTTCAAGTTCAAGGCAAATTCGAGTTCGAGTTCAAGTTTGCGTTAAAGGTCGAGTTCAAGTTCAAATTCAAGTTCGAGTTCAAGTTGGGATTCAAGTTCGAGTTCAAGTTCAAGTTCAAGTTCGAGTTCAAGTTCGAGTTCAGGTTGGGATTCAAGTTCGAGTTCAAGTTCAAATTCAAGTTCGAGTTCAAGTTCGAGTTCAAGTTCGAGTTCAAGTTCGAGTTCAAGTTCAAGTTCAAGTCCGTTCGGGTCCTAATTCAAGTTCGAGTTCAAGTTTGGATTCAAGTTCGAGTGAAAGTTCGATTTCAAATTCAAGTTCAAGTTCAAGTTCAAGTTCGGATCAGTTCGAGTGTGCAATTTCGCGTTGAAGTTCAATTTCGACTTCATTTTCAAATTCGAGTTCAAGTTCGAGTTCAAAGTTCGAGTTCAAATTCGAGTTCAAGTTCGAGTTCTAGTTCAAGTTCAGGGTCCGTTCGAGTCCAAGTTCAAGTTCTATTTCAAGTTCGAATTCAAGTTCGAGTTCAAGTTCAAGTTAAAGTTCGAGTTCCAAATTTAAGTTCAAGTTCAGGTCAGTTCGAGTTCAATCTCGCGTTGAAGTTCAATTTATAGTTCAAGTTCAAATTCAGTTTCGAGTATAATTTCAAGTTCAAGCTCAATTTTAAGTTTAAGTTAAGATCAGTTTGAGTTCAGTGACAAGTTCAAATTCGAGTTCATGTTAATGTTCAGGTCAGAAGGAGTTCAACTTCAAGTTCGAGATCAAGTTCGAGTTCAAGTTCGAGTTCAAGTTCAAGTTCAGATTACTTCGAGTTCAAGTTCAAGTTTAAGTTCAATTATTTCGAGTTAAAAGTTTTAGCTCAAGTTCACGTTAACTTCGAATTCAAGTTCTAGTTCGAATTCAAGTTCGAATTCAAATTCGAGTTCAAGTTCAAGGCAAATTCAAGTTCGAGTTCATCTTCAAATTCAAGTTCGAGTTCAAGTTTAAGTTAAATTCCAAATCAGTTCGAGTTATATTTAAGCTCAAGCTCAGGTCACTTCAAATTCAAGTTCTTGATCGAGTTTAAATTCGAGTTCAAGTTCGACTTCAAGTTCAAGGCAAATTCAAGTTCGAGTTCAAGTTCGAGTTAAAAGTCGAGTTCAAGTTCAAGTTCAAGTTTAAGTTCAAGTTTAAGTTCAAGTTCAGGTCAGTTCGAATCCAAGTTCAAGTTCGAGTTCAAGTTCAAATTCAAGTTCGAGTTCAAGTTGGAATTCAAGTTCGAGTTTATGTTCGAGTTCAAGTTCGAGTTCAAGTTCAAGTTCAGGTGCGTTCGAGTCCTAATTCAAGTTCGAATTCAAGTTCGAATTCAAGTTCGAGTGAAAGTTCGAGTTCAAGCTCAAGTTCAAATTCAGACAAGTTCAAGTGCAATTTCGCGTTAAATTTTAATTTCGAGTTCAAGTTCAAATTCAAGTTCGAGTTCAAGTTCAAGTTCTAGTTTATGTTCAAATTCAGGTCAGTTCGAGTACAAGTTCATTTCGAGTTCAAGTTTAAATTCAAGTTCGAGTTCAAGTGGATTTCCAGTTCGAGTTCAGTTCGAGTTCAAGTTCAAATTCAAGTTCGAGTCCAACTTCAAGTTCAAGTTCAAGTTCACTTTCGTTCGAGTTCAAGTTCGAGATCAAGTTCGGGTTCAAGTTCGAGTTCAAGTTCGAGTTCAAGTTCGCGTTCAAGTTCAAGTTCAAGTTCAGGTCCGTTCGAGTCCAAGTTCAATTTCTATTTCAAGTTCGAATTCAAGTTCGAGTTTCAAGTTCAAGTTTAAGTTCGAGTTCAAATTTAAGTTCAAGTTCAGATCAGTTTGAGTTCACTTCGCGTTGAAGTTCAATTTATAGTTCAAGTTCAAATTCAGTTTCGAGTTTAAGTTCAAGTTCAAGCACAGTTCGAGTTCAGTGTCAAGTTTAAATTCGAGTTCATGTTAAAGTTCAAGTCAGTGGGAGGTCAAGTTCAAGTTCGAGATCATGTTCGAGTTCAAGTTCAAGGCAAGTTTCAGTTCGAGTTCAAGTTCGAGTTAAAGGTCGAGTTCAAGTTCAAGTTCACGTTCAAGTTCTAGTTCGAGTTCAAGTTCGAGTTAAAGTTTAAATTCAAATTCAACTTCAAGTTCAAGTTCCAATTCAAATCTGTTCAAGTTCAAGTTCAAGCTCAATTTCTAATTCCAGTTCAAGTTCAAGTTTAGATCAGTTGGAGTTCAAGTTCAGGTATAAGTTCAAATCAGTTCAAGTTAAGGTACAATTCAAGCTCAAATCATTTCGAGTCCAAGTTCAAGTTCCAGTTCAAAATCAAATTTAAGTTCGAGTTTTAGTGGGAATTCAAATTCGAGTTCAAGTTCAAGTTAAGTTCAGATAAGTTCAAGATCAAGTTGAAGACAAGTTCAAGTCCTAGTTGGAGTTTAAGTCCGAGTTCACTTTCAAGGCAAATTCAAGTTCGAGGTTCTAGTTCGAATTCAAGTACGAGTTCAAGTTCAAGTTCATGTTCAGATCAGTTCGAGTTCAATTTCGCGTTTTGAAGCTCCATTTCGAGTTCAATGTCAAGTTCAAATTCGAGTTCATGTTCAAGTTCAGGTAAGCTCGAGTTAAAGTTCAAGTTCAAGTTCGAGTTCAAAGTCAATTTCGAGTTCAAGTTTGAAGTTCACATCAGTTCGAGTTATAGTTTATGTTCGAGCTTAAGTTCTAGTTCGATTTCTAGGTTCAACTAATTGTCAGATCAGTTCGAGTTCTAGTTCAAGTTCAAGTCAATTTTCGAGTTCAAATCTGTTCAAATTCAAGTCCAAGTTTATTTTTAGAGGTTAATTTCAAATTCACGTGCAATTTCAAGTTTGAGTTCAAGTTCAAGTTCAAGTTCAAATTCAGATCAGTTTGAGTTAAAGTTTAAGTTCGAGTTCAAGTTCAATTTCATGTTCGAGCTTGAGTTCGAGTTCATGTTTAAGTTTAAATTTAAATTCAGACCAATTAATGTTCATGTTGAAGCTTAAGTTCAGTTCAAATTCGATTTCAAGTTACAACTTCAAATTCGAGTTTAAATTCAAGTTCAAGTTTAGATCAGTTCGAGTTAAAGTTTAAATTTGAGTTCAAGTTCAAGTTCCGATCAGTTCTAGTTCAATTTCGCGTTGAAGTTCAAATTCCAGTATAATGTCAAGTTCAAATTCGAGTTCATGTTCAAGTTCAGGTAAGTTCGAGTGAAAGTTCAAGTTTGAGTTCAAGGTCGAGTTCAAGTTTAAGTTCAAATTCAACTTCAAGTTCAAGTCGAGTTTAAATCTGTTCAAGTTCAAGCTCAATTTCTAGTTCGAGTTCAAATTCAAGTTCACGTTCAGTTCAGTTGGAGTTCAAATTCAGGTATAAGTTCAAATCAGTTCAAGTTAAGGTATAAGTTCAAGCTCAAATCATTTCGAGTCCAAGTTCAAGTTCGAGTTCAAAATCAAATTTAAGTTCGAGCTCTAGTGAGAATAAATTCGAGTTAAAAGTTCAAGTTTAAGTTCAGATAAGTTCAAGATCAAGTTGAAGGCAAGTTCAAGTTCTAGTTGGAGTTTAAGTCCGAATTCAATTTCAAGGCAAATTCAAGTTAGAGTTCTAGTTCGAGTTCAAGTACGAGTTCAAGTTCAGGTCCAAGTTTCAGATATGTTCGAGTTCAAGTTCAAGTTTAAATTCAAATCAGTTCGAGTAGAATTTAAGCTCAGGTTCAGGTCACTTCGAATTCAAGTTCAAGTTCGAGTTCAAGTTCTACTTCAAGTTCTAGTTCAAGTTCAAGGCAAATTCGAGTTCGAGTTCAAGTTTGCGTTAAAGGTCGAGTTCAAGTTCAAATTCAAGTTCGAGTTCAAGTTGGGATTCAAGTTCGAGTTCAAGTTCAAGTTCAAGTTCGAGTTCAAGTTCGAGTTCAGGTTGGGATTCAAGTTCGAGTTCAAGTTCAAATTCAAGTTCGAGTTCAAGTTCGAGTTCAAGTTCGAGTTCAAGTTCAAGTTCAAGTCCGTTCGGGTCCTAATTTCAAGTTCGAGTTCAAGTTTGGATTCAAGTTCGAGTGAAAGTTCGATTTCAAATTCAAGTTCAAGTTCAAGTTCAAGTTCGGATCAGTTCGAGTGCAATTTCGCGTTGAAGTGCAATTTCGACTTCATTTTCAAATTCGAGTTCAAGTTCGAGTTCAAGTTCGAGTTCAAATTCGAGTTCAAGTTCGAGTTCTAGTTCAAGTTCAGGTCCGTTCGAGTCCAAGTTCAAGTTCTATTTCAAGTTCGAATTCAAGTTCGAGTTCAAGTTCAAGTTAAAGTTCGAGTTCAAATTTAAGTTCAAGTTCAGGTCAGTTCGAGTTCAATCTCGCGTTGAAGTTCAATTTATAGTTCAAGTTCAAATTCAGTTTCGAGTATAATTTCAAGTTCAAGCTCAATTTTAAGTTTAAGTTAAGATCAGTTTGAGTTCAGTGACAAGTTCAAATTCGAGTTCATGTTAATGTTCAGGTCAGAAGGAGTTCAACTTCAAGTTCGAGATCAAGTTCGAGTTCAAGTTCAAGTTCGAATTTAAGTCCGAGTTTAAGTTAAAGTTCAAGTTCAGATCAGTTCAATTTCAAGTTTAAATTCACATCCGTTTGAGTTAAAGTTTAATTTCAAGTTCAGAAAAGTTCGAGTTCGAGTTCAAGTTCAAGTTCAATTTTATTTCAGTTTGAGTTCAAGTTCAAGTTCAGGTTCAGATAAGTTCGATTTCAAGTTCAACTTTAAGTTCGAGTTTAAGTTCAAGATCAAGTTCACATCAGTTCGAGTTATAGTTTATGTTCGAGGTTAAGTTCAAGTTCGATTTCTAGGTCAAGTTTATTCCAGATCAGTTCGAGTTCTAGTTCAAGTTCAAGTTCAAGTTCGAGTTCAAATTTAAATTTAAATTTAAATTTAGTTCAATTTCGAGTTCAATGTGAAGTTCAAATTCGAGTTCATGTTCAAGTTCAGGTAAGTTTGATTTAAAGTTCAGGTTCAAGTTAGAGTTCAAGTTCAAGTTCGACTTTAAGTTCGAATTCAAGTTGGAGTTCAAGTTCGCGGTTAAGTTAAAGTTCAAGTTCGAGTTCAAGTTCAAGTTCAAACTAAAGTTCGGATCAGTTTAAGTTCAAGCTCTAGTTCAAGTTCAAGTTCGAATTCAAGTTCGAATTCAAGTTCAAGTTCAAGTTCAAGGTAAATATATGTTCGAGTTCATCTTCAAATTCGAACTCGAATTCAAGTTCGAGTTCGAGTTAAAGTTAAAGTTCAAGTTCGCGTTCAAATTCAAGTTCAAACTAATAGTTCAGATCAGTTTGAGTTCCAGTTCTAGTTCGAGTTCAAGTTCGAAATCAAGTTCAATTTCAAGTTCAAGTTCAAGTTCTAATTCAGGTCAGTTTGAGTTTAAGTTCAAGTTCAGGTCTGTTCAAATTCAAGTTCAAGTTCGAATCCGAGTTCGAGTTCAAGTTAAAGTTAAAGTTCAAGTTTAAGTTCAGATCATTTCGAGATCAAGTTTTAAGCTAGCTCACGTTCAAGTTCTAGTTCGAGTTCAAGTTCAAGCTCAAGGCAAATTCAAGTTCGAGTTCATGTTCGAGTTCAAGTTCGAGTTCAAGTTCGAGTTCAAGTTCAAGTTCAGATTACTTCGAGTTCAAGTTCAAGTTTAAGTTCAAATTATTTCGAGTTAAAGTTTAAGCTCAAGTTCACGTAACTTCGAATTCAAGTTCTAGTTCGAATTCAAGTTCGAATTCAAATTCGAGTTCAAGTTCAAGGCAAATTCAAGTTCGAGTTCATCTTCAAATTCAAGTTCGAGTTCAAGTTTAAGTTTAACTTCAAATCAGTTCGAGTTATATTTAAGCTCAAGCTCAGGTCACTTCAAATTCAAGTTCTTGATCGAGTTTAAATTCGAGTTCAAGTTCGACTTCAAGTTCAAGGCAAATTCAAGTTCGAGTTCAAGTTCGAGTTAAAAGTCGAGTTCAAGTTCAAGTTCAAGTTTAAGTTCAAGTTTAAGTTCAAGTTCAGGTCAGTTCGAATCCAAGTTCAAGTTCGAGTTCAAGTTCAAATTCAAGTTCGAGTTCAAGTTGGAATTCAAGTTCGAGTTTATGTTCGAGTTCAAGTTCGAGTTCAAGTTCAAGTTCAGGTGCGTTCGAGTCCTAATTCAAGTTCGAATTCAAGTTCGAATTCAAGTTCGAGTGAAAGTTCGAGTTCAAGTTCAAGTTCAAATTCAGACAAGTTCAAGTGCAATTTCGCGTTAAATTTTAATTTCGAGTTCAAGTTCAAATTCAAGTTCGAGTTCAAGTTCAAGTTCTAGTTTATGTTCAAATTCAGGTCAGTTCGAGTACAAGTTCAATTTCGAGTTCAAGTTTAAATTCAAGTTCGAGTTCAAGTTGGATTTCCAGTTCGAGTTCAAGTTCGAGTTCAAGTTCAAATTCAAGTTCGAGTCCAAGTTCAAGTTCAAGTTCAAGTTCACTTTCGTTCGAGTTCAAGTTCGAGATCAAGTTCGGGTTCAAGTTCGAGTTCAAGTTCGAGTTCAAGTTCGCGTTCAAGTTCAAGTTCAAGTTCAGGTCCGTTCGAGTCCAAGTTCAATTTCTATTTCAAGTTCGAATTCAAGTTCGAGTTCAAGTTCAAGTTAAAGTTCGAGTTCAAATTTAAGTTCAAGTTCAGATCAGTTTGAGTTCAACTTCGCGTTGAAGTTCAATTTATAGTTCAAGTTCAAATTCAGTTTCGAGTTTAAGTTCAAGTTCAAGCACAGTTCGAGTTCAGTGTCAAGTTTAAATTCGAGTTCATGTTAAAGTTCAAGTCAGTGGGAGGTCAAGTTCAAGTTCGAGATCAAGTTCGAGTTCAAGTTCAAGGCAAGTTTCAGTTCGAGTTCAAGTTCGAGTTAAAGGTCGAGTTCAAGTTCAAGTTCACGTTCAAGTTCTAGTTCGAGTTCAAGTTCGAGTTAAAGTTTAAATTCAAATTCAACTTCAAGTTCAAGTTCCAATTCAAATCTGTTCAAGTTCAAGTTCAAGCTCAATTTCTAATTCCAGTTCAAGTTCAAGTTTAGATCAGTTGGAGTTCAAGTTCAGGTATAAGTTCAAATCAGTTCAAGTTAAGGTACAAGTTCAAGCTCAAATCATTTCGAGTCCAAGTTCAAGTTCCAGTTCAAAATCAAATTTAAGTTCGAGTTTTAGTGGGAATTCAAATTCGAGTTCAAGTTCAAGTTTAAGTTCAGATAAGTTCAAGATCAAGTTGAAGACAAGTTCAAGTCCTAGTTGGAGTTTAAGTCCGAGTTCAATTTCAAGGCAAATTCAAGTTCGAGTTCTAGTTCGAATTCAAGTACGAGTTCAAGTTCAAGTTCATGTTCAGATCAGTTCGAGTTCAATTTCGCGTTGAAGCTCCATTTCGAGTTCAATGTCAAGTTCAAATTCGAGTTCATGTTCAAGTTCAGGTAAGCTCGAGTTAAAGTTCAAGTTCAAGTTCGAGTTCAAAGTCAATTTCGAGTTCAAGTTTGAAGTTCACATCAGTTCGAGTTATAGTTTATGTTCGAGCTTAAGTTCAAGTTCGATTTCTAGGTCAAGTTAATTGTCAGATCAGTTCGAGTTCTAGTTCAAGTTCAAGTTCAAGTTCGAGTTCAAATCTGTTCAAATTCAAGTCCAAGTTTAATTTAGAGGTTAATTTCAAGTTCACGTGCAATTTCAAGTTTGAGTTCAAGTTCAAGTTCAAGTTCAAATTCAGATCAGTTTGAGTTAAAGTTTAAGTTCGAGTTCAAGTTCAATTTCATGTTCGAGCTTGAGTTCGAGTTCATGTTTAAGTTTAAATTTAAATTCAGACCACTTAATGTTCATGTTGAAGCTTAAGTTCAGTTCAATTCGATTTCAAGTTCAACTTCAAATTCGAGTTTAAATTCAAGTTCAAGTTTAGATCAGTTCGAGTTAAAGTTTAAATTTTGAGTTCAAGTTCAAGTTCCGATCAGTTCTAGTTCAATTTCGCGTTAAAGTTCAAATTCCATTTCAATGTCAAGTTCAAATTCGAGTTCATGTTTAAGTTCAGGTAAGTTCGAGTTAAAGTTCAAGTTCAAGTTCGAGTTCAAGTTGAAGTTCGAGTTCAAGTTCGAGTTAAAGTTTAGGTTCAAATTCAACTTCAAGTTCAAGTTCGAGTTCAAATCTGTTCAAGTTCAAGTTCAAGCTCAATTTCTAGCTCGAGTTCAAGTTCAAGTTCAAGTTCTGATCAGTTGGAGTTCAAGTTCAGGTTTAAG
>JAKKIB010000107.1:0-67910 GCA_023089585.1 Melophagus ovinus
TCGAACTTGAACTCGAACTTGAACTTGAATTCGAAGTGACCTGAGCTTAACTTAAGCTTAACGCGAACTGAATAAACTTAAATTTAAACTTGAACTCTAACTTAAATTTGAAAATGATCTCGAACTCGAATTTACCTTGAACTTGAACTCGATCTTGATTCGAACTTGAACTTGAACTAAAACTTGAATTCGAAGTGACCTGAACTTTATGTTAAACTTTATCTCGAAATAATTTGAACTTAAACTTGAACTTGAACTCGAACTTGAACTCGAACTTGAACTCGAACTTGAAGTTGAACTTGAACTTGACATTTAACCCGAACTGATCTGAATTTAAAACTTTACTTGACCTTTAAACTTGAACTTGAACTCGAACTTGAATTTGAGCTTGAAATCGAAATTGAACTTCAACGCGAAATTAAACTCGAACTGATCTGAACTTGAACTTGAACTCGAAATTTAACTTGAACTTGAATTCGATTTTGAACTCGAACTTGAAGTTGGACTCGAACTGACCTGAACTTGACCTTAAACTTGAACTTAAACTTGAACTTGAACTTGACCTTTAACTCGAACTTGAACTCGAACTTGAATTTGCCTAGAACTTGAACTCGAACTTGAACTCGAATTTGAACTTGAATTTGAAGTGACCTGAACTTGAGCTTAAATTTAACTTGAACTGATTTGAACTTAAACTTAAACTTGAACTCGAACTTGAATTTGAAGGTGTACTCGAACTTGAATTTACCTTGAACTTGAACTAGAACTTGAATTCGAACTTGAACTCGAACTAGAACTTGAATTCGAAGTGACCTTAACTTGAGCTTAAACTTTAACTCGAAATAATTTGAACTTAAACTTGAACTTGAACTCGAACTGATCTGAACTTGAACTTGAACCCGAACTTGAACTCGAAATTGAACTCGAACTTTAACTCGAACTTGAACTTGAACTAGAACTCGAACTTGACTTCCAACTTGAACTCGAACTTGAAATTGAACTGGAACTCGAACTTTAACTCGAACTTGAACTCGAACTCGAACTCGAACTTAAACTTGAACTTGAACTTGGACTCGAACTGACGTGAACTTGAACTTAAACTTCAACTTGAACTTGAACTTGAACTCGACCTTTAACTCGAACTTGAACTCGAACTTGAACTCGAACTTTAATTTGCCTTGAATTTGAACTCGAACTCGAAATCGAAATTGAACTCGAAATAGAACATGAATTCGAAGTGACCTGAACTGGAGCTTAAATTTCAACTCGAACTGATGTGAACTTAAACTTGAATTTGAACTCGAAATTGAATTCGAAATAAACTCGAACTGAATTTCGGACTCAAACGGACCTGAACTTGAACTTGAACTCGAACTTGAATTCTAACTTGATCTGGAACTTGAATTCCAACATCAACTCGAACTTGAATTTGAACTTGAACTCGGACTTTAACTCGAACTTGAACTCGAACTCGAACTTGAACTCGAACTTGAATTTGAAGATGAACTCAAACTTGAATTTACCTTGAACTTGAACTCGAACGTGAATTCGAACTAGAACTCGAACTAGAACTTGTATTCGAAGTGACCAGAACTTGAGCTTAAACTTTAACTCGAAATAATTTGAAACTAAACTTGAACTTGAACTGATCTGAACTTGAATTTAAACTCGAACTTCAAATTGAACTTGAACTTGACATTTAATTCGAACTGATCTGAATTTAAACTTGAACTTGAGCTTAAACTTGAACTTGAACTCGAACTTGAATTTGAACTTGAAATCGAAATTCAACTTCAACGCGAAATTAAACTCGAACTGATCTGAACTTGAGCTTGAACTCGAACTTTAACTTGAACTCCAATTCGACTTGAACTCGAACTTGAACTTGGACTCGAAATGACCTGAACTTGAACTTAAACTTGAACTTGAACTTTAACTCGACCTTTAACTCGAACTTGAACTCGAACTTGAATTTGCCTTGAACTTGAACTCGAACTTGAACTCGAATTTGAACTTGAATTCGAAGTGACATGAACTTGAGCTTAAATTTAACGCGAACTGATTTGAACTTAAACTTGAACTTGAACTCGAATTTGAATTTGAAGATGAACTCAAACTTGAATTTACCTTGAACTTGAACTCGAACTTGAATTCGAACTAGAACTCGAACTAGAACTTGAATTAGAAGTGACGTGAACTTGAGCTTAAACTTTAACTCGAAATAATTTGAACTTAAACTGGAACTTGAACTCGAAGTGATCTGAACTTGAATTTGAACTCGAACTTGAACTCGAATTTGAACTCGAACTTGAAATTGAACTTGAACTTGAACTGATCTAAACTTGAATTTGAACTTGAACTCGAACATTAACACGAACTTGAATTCGATCTTGAACTCGAATTTGAAGTTGGACTAGAACTGACCTGAACTTGAACTTAAACATGAACTTGAACTCGAACTTGAATTTGCCTTGAACTTGAACTCGAAATCGAAATCGAAATTGAACTCGAACTAGAACTTGAATTCGAAGTGACCTGAACTTGAGCTTAAATTTTAACTCGAACTGATTGAACTTAAAACTTGAATTTGAACTCGAAATTGAATTGGAAATTAAACTCGAACTTGAATTCGGACTCAAACGGAACTGCACTTGAACTTGAACTCGAACTTGAACTCTAACTTGAATTCGAACTTGGATTCCAACTTGAACTCGAACTTGAATTTGAACTTGAACTCGTACTTTAACTCGAACTTGAACTTGGACTCGAATTGCCCTGAACTTAAACTTAAATTTGAACTTGAACTCAATCTTTAACTCGAAGTTGACCTCGAACTTGAATTTGCCTTGAACTTGAACTCGAACTTGAACTCGAACTTGAACTCGAACTTGAACTCGAACTTGAACTTGAATTTGAAGTGACCTGAACTTGAGCTTAAATTTTACTCGAACTGATTTGAACTTAACCTTGAACTTGAACTCGAACTTTAATTTGAAGATAAACTCGAACTTGAATTTACCTTGAACTTAAACTCGAATTTGAATTCTAACTTGAACTTGAATTTGAATTCGAAGTGACCTGAACTTGCGCTTACATTTAACTCGAACTGATTTGAACTTAAACTTGAATTTGAACTCGAACTTGAATTTGAAGGTGAACCCGAACTTGAATTTACCTTGAACTTGAACTCGAACTCTAATTCGAACTTGAACTCGAACAAGAACTTGAATTCGAAGTGACCTGAACTTGAGCTTAAACTTTAACTCGAAATAATTTGAACTCGGACTGATCTGAACTTGAACTTGAACTCGAACTTGAACTCGAACTTGAACTCGAACTTGAAATTGAACTTGACATTTAACTCGAACTGATCTGAATGTAAACTTGAACTAGAGCTTGTACTTGAACTTGAACTCGAACTTGAATTTGAACTTGAATTCGAAATTGAACTTCAACGTGAAATTAAACTCGTACTGATCTGAACTTGAATTTGAACTCGAACTTTAACTAGAACTTGAATTCGATCTTGAACTCGAATTTGAAGTTGGACTCGAACTGACCTGAACTTGAACTTGAAATTGAACTCGAACTTGAACTCGAATTTGGACTTGAACTTGAACTCGAACTTGAATTCGAACTAGAACTCGAACTAGAACTTGAATTAGAAGTGACCTGAACTTGAGCTTAAATTTTAACTCGAACATTAACACGAACTTGAATTCGATCTTGAACTCGAACTTGAAGTTGTACTAGAACTGACCTGAACTTGAACTTAAACATGAACTTGAACTTGAACTTGAAGTCGAACATAATCTCGAACATGAACTCGGACTTGAACTCGAACTTGAATTTTCCTTGAACTTGAACTCGAACTCGAAATCGAAATTGATCTCGAACTAGAACTTGAATTCGAAGTGACCTGAACTTGAGCTTAAATTTTAACTCGAACTGATGTGAACTTAAACTTGAATTTGAACTCGAAATTGAATTGGAATATAAACTCGAACTTGAATTCGGACTCAAACGGAACTGCACTTGAACTTGGACTCGAACTTTAACTCTAACTTGAACTCGAACTTGAATTTGAATCAGTTTGAGTTAAATTTAAGGTCAAGTTTAGGTCACTTCGAATTCAAGTTCAAATTCGAGTTAAAGTTCGAGATCAAGTTCAAGGCAAACTCAAGTTCGAGTTCAAGTTCGTGTTAAAGGTCGAGTTAAAGTTCAAGTTTAAGTTCAAGTTCAGGTCAGTTCGAGTCCAAGTTCAAGTTCGAGTTCACATCCGAGTTCGAATTCAACTTCATTTGAACTTGAACTCGAACTGATCTGAACTTTGACTTGAACTTGAACTCGAACTTGAACTCCAATTTAAACTCAAACTTAAACTCGAACTTGAGTTTGCCTTGAACTTGAAGTCGAACTAGAACTTGAACTCGAAATAGAACTTTAACTTGCCTTTAACTTGGTCTCGAACTGATCTGAACTTAAACTTGAACTTAAACTTGAACTCGAACTCGAACTCGACTTTGATCTTGAACTCGAACTTGAACTCGAACTTGAATTCGAACTTGAACTCGAACTTGAACTCCAAATTGAATTTGCCTTGAATTTGAACTCGAACTTGAAATCGAAAACGAACTCGAACTAGAACTTGATTTCGAAGTGACCTGAAATTGAGCATAAACTTTAACTCGAACTAATTCGAACTTTAACTTGAACTTGAACTCGAACTTGAACTGGAATTCGAAGTGATATGAACCTCAGCTTAAATTAAACTCGAACTGATTTGAACTTAAACTTGAACTTGAACACGAACTTGAATTTGAAGATGAACTGGAACTTGAATTTACCTTGAACTTGATCTCAAACTTGATTACGAACTTGAACTCGAACTAGAACTTTAATTTGAAGTGACCTGAAATTGAGCTTAACCTTTAACTCGAAATAATTTGAACTTAAACTTGAACTTGAACTTGAACTCGAACTGATCTGAATTAGAACTTGAACTTGAATTTGAACTTGAAATTGAACTTAAATTCGAACTTGAACTTGAACTTGAACTAGAACTTGAGCTCAAACTGATCTGGACTTTAGTTTGAACTTGAACTTGAACTCGAACTTGAACTTTAGCTTGAACTCGAACTTGAACTCGAACTTGAATTCGAACTCGAAATTGAACTTGGACTCGAACTGTCCTGAACTTGAACTTAAATATGAACTTAAACTTGAACTTGAAGTCGAATATGAACTCGAACTTGAACTCGAACTTGAACGCCAACTTGAATTTCCCTTGAATTTCAACTCGAACTTGAAATCGAAAACGAACTCGTACTTGAACTTGAATTCGACCTTTAACTCGAACTTGAACTCGAACTTGAACTCGAACTTGAATTTACCTTGAACTTGAACTCGAACTTGAACTTAAATTCAAAGTGACCTGAATTTGAGCTTAAATTTCCCTGGAACTGATTTGAACTTAAACTTCAACTTGAACTCGAAATGATCTGAACTTGAACTTGAACTTGAACTCGAACTTGAACTCGAACTTGAACTCGATCTTGAAATTGAACTTGAACTGATTTGAACTTGAACTAGAACTTGATCTCGAACTTGAACTTGAACTCAAACTGATCTGAATTAGAACTTGAACTTAAACTTGAACATGAACTCGAACTTGAACTTGAACCTTAACTCGACCTAGAACTTGAATTCGAACTTGAACTCGAACTTGAACTTGGACTCGAATTGACCTGAACTTGAACTTATATCTTAATTCGAACTGAACTTAAACCTGAACTTGAACTCCAACTGATCTGAACGTGAACGTGAACTTGAACAGATTTGAACTCGAACTTGAACTTGAAGTTGAATTTTAACATAAACTTGAACTCGAACTTGAACTCAAACATGAACTGGAACTTCAACTCGAACTGACCTGAACTTGAACATGATCTTGAACTTGAACTTGACATTGAACTCGAACTGATCTGAACTTAAACTTGAACTTGAACGCGAACTTAAACTCGAATTTGAACTTGGACTCCAACTAACCTAAACTTGAACTTAAACTTGAACTTGAACTTGAACTTGAACTCGACCTTTAACTCGAACTTGAACTCAAACTTGAACTCGAACTTAAATTTGCCTTGAACTTGAACTCAAACTTGTACTCGAACTTGAATGCGAATTTGAACTCGAACTTGAATTAGTACTCGAACGGACCTGAACTTGAAGTTGAACTCGAATTTGAATTCCAACTTGAACTCGAACTTGAATTTGGACTTGAACGCGAACTTTAACTCGAACTTAAACTCGAACTTGAATTTGAACGTGAACTCGAACTTGAATTTGCCTTCAACTTGAACTCGAACATAAATTCGAACTTGAACTCGAAGTAGAACTTGAATTCGAAGTGACCTGAATTTGAGCTTAAATTTTAACTCGAACTAATTTGACCTTAAATTCGAACTTGAACTAGAACTGATCTGAACTGGCACTTGAACTCAAACTTGAACTCGAACTTAAACTCGAACATGAACTCGAACTTGAATTTGCCTTGAATTTGAACCCGATCTTGTACTTGAACTAGAACTAAAACTTGAACTCGAATTAACCTAAACTTGAACTTGATCTAGAACAGATTTGAACTTAAACTTAAACTTGAACTTTAACTTGAACTCGAACTCGAATTTTAAATTGAACTAGAACTGATCTGAACTTGAATTTGAACTTGAACTTGATCTCGAACTTGAACTTGACCTCAAACCGATCTAAATTAGAACTTGAAGTTAAACTTGAAATTTGAACTTGAATTCAAACTTGTATTAGAAGTAGAACTTGAATTCAAACTGATATGAACTTTAGTTTTTACTTGAACTTGAACTCGAACTTGAACATGAACTTGGACTTGAACTCGAACTTGAAATCGAACTTGAACTCAAACTTGAACTTGGACTCGAACTAACCAGAACTTGAACTTATACTTTAACTTGAACTTATTTGAACTTAAACTTGAACTTAAACTTGAACTCGAACTTTAACTCGAATTTAAACTCGAACTTGAAATCGAACTTGAACTCAAACTTGAACTTGGGCTCGAACTGACCTGAACTTGAAATTATACGTTAACTCGAACAGATTTGGACTTAAACTTGAACTTAAACTTGAACTCGAACTTGAATACGAACTTGAACTCGAAGTAGAACTTGAATTCAAACTGATCTGAATTTTAGTTTTAACTTGAACTTGAACTCGAACTTGAACTCGTTCTTGAAGTTGAACTTCAACTCGAATTGACCTGAACTTGAATATGAACTCGAATTTGAACTTGACATTAAACTCGAACTGATCTAAAGTTAAACTTGAACTTGAGCTTGACTTGAACTTGAACTCGAACTTAAATTTGAACTTGAACTCTTAATTGAACTTCAATGCGAAATTGCACTCGAACTGATCTGAACTTGAACTTGAACTTGAACTCGAACTTTAACTCGAACTTGAACTCGAACTTGAATGCGAACTTGAACTCGAACCTGAATTAGAACTCGAACGGACCTGTAGTTGAACTTGAACTCGAACTTGAATTCGAACTTGAATTTGAACTTGAACGCGAATTTTAACTCGAACTTGAACTCGAACTTGGACTTGGACTCGAACTGACCTGAACTTAAACTTAAAGTAGAACTTGAGCTTGAACTCGACCTTTAACTCAAACTTGAACTCCAACTTAAACTCGAACTTAAATATGCCTTGAAATTGAACTCGAACTTGAACTCGAACTTGAATTCCAACTTGAACGCGAACTTGAATTTGAACTTGAACGCGAACTTTAACTTGAACTTAAACTCGAACTTGAATTTGAACGTGAACTCGAACTTGAATTTGCCTTGAACTTGAACTCGAACTTGAATTCGAACTTGAACTCGAAGTAGAACTTGAATTCGAAGTGACTTGAACTTGAGCTTAAACTTTAACTCGAAATAATTTGACCTTAAATTCGAACTTGAACTAGAACTGATATGAACTGGCACTTGAACTCGAACTTGAACCCAAACTTGAACTCGAACTTGAACACGAACA
Organism: Melophagus ovinus; assembly: GCA_023089585.1. NCBI lineage: Eukaryota > Metazoa > Arthropoda > Insecta > Diptera > Hippoboscidae > Melophagus > Melophagus ovinus. The sequence continues at coordinate 8,077 of JAKKIB010000107.1, forward strand.
TGAACTCGAACTTGAATTTTCCTTGAACTTAAACTCGAACTTGAACTCGAACCAGAACTAAAACTTGAACTCGAATTGACCTCAACTTGAACTTGATCTCGAACTGATGTGAACTTAAACTTACCCTTGATCTTTAACTTGAACTCGAACTCGAACTCGAACTCGAATTTGAAATTGAACTTGAACTTGAACAGATCTGAACTTGAACTTGAACTTGATCTCGAACTTAAACTCAAACTTGAAATCGAACTTGAATTCGAACTTGAACTCGAACTTGAAGTTGAACTCGAACTGACCTGAACTTGAACTTAAATTTGAACTTGAACTTGAGGTCGAACATGAACTCCAACTTGAATGCAAACTTGAACTCGAACTTGAATTCGAAATTGAACTCGAACTAGAACTTGAATTCGAAGTGACCTGAACTTAAGTTTGAACTTTAACTCAAACTGATTCGAACTTAAACTTGAACTTGAACTCGAACTGGAATGCGAAGTGATTAGAACTTGAACTTAAATTTAACTCGAAGTGATTTGAACTTAAACTTGAACTTGAACACGAACTTAAATTTGAAGATGAACTGCAAGATGAACTGGAACTTGAATTTACCTTGAACTTGAACTCCAACTTGAATTCGAACTTGAACTCGAACTAGAACTTGAATTTGAAGTGACCTGAACTTGAGCTTAAACTTTAACTCGAAATAATTTGAACTTAAACTTGAACTCGAACTGATCTAAATTAGAACTTGAACTTGAATTTGAACTTGAAATTGAACTTAAATTCGAACTTGAACTTGAACTAGAACTTGAACTAGAACTTGAGCTCAAACTGAATTGGACTTTGGTTTGAACTTGAACTTGAACTCGAACTTGAACTTTAGCTTGAACTCGAACCTGAACTCGAACTTGAATTCGAAATTGAACTCGAACTTGAACTTGGACTCGAACTGACCTGAACTTGAACTTATACTTTAACCCGAACTGATTTGAACTAAACCTCAACTTGAACTCCAACTAATCTGAACTTGAACTTGAACTCGAACCAGATATTGAGCTTGAAATTTAACTTGAACAGATTTGAACTCGAATTTGAACTTGAAGTTGAATTTGAACTTAAACTTGAACTCGAACTTGAACTCGAACTTGAACTTGAACTTCAACTCGAACTGACATGAACTTGAACAAGAACTCGAATTTGAGCTTGACATTGAACTCGAACTGATCTGAACTTAAACTTGAACTTGAGCTTGAACTTGAACTTGAACTTGAAGTCGAACTTGAGTTTAAATTTGAACTCGAAATTGAACTTCAACGCGAAATTGAACTCAAACTGATCTGAATTTGAACTTGAACTCGAACTTTACCTCGAACTTGAATTCGAACTTGATTTCGAACATGAAGTTCGACTCGAACTGACCTTATGAACTTAAATATGAACTTAAACGTAAACTTGAACTCGAACTTGAACTCGAACTTGAACTCGAACTTGAAATGGAATTCGAAATAATTTGAACTTTAACTTGAACTCGAAATTGAATTCGAAATTAAACTCGAACTTGAATTTGCCTTGAACTTGAACTCGAACTTGAACTTAAATTCAAAGTGACCTGAACTTGAGCTTAAATTTACCTCGAACTGATTTGAACTTAAACTTCAACTTGAACTTGAACTTGAACTCGACCTTTAACTCGAACTTGAACTCGAACTTGAATTGGCCGTGAACTTGAATTTGAAGTGACCGGAACTTGAGCTTAAATTTAACTCGAACCGATTTGAACTTAAACTTGAACTTGAACTCGAACTAAACTCGAACTTGTACTCGAAATTGAACTCGATCTTGAAATTGAATTGGAATTTGAACTTGAACTGATTTGAACTTGAAGTAGAACTTGATCTCGAACTTGAACTTGAATTCAAACTGATTTGAATTAAAACTTGAACTTGAAATTGAACTTGAATTCGAACTTGAACTCGAAATAAAACTTAAACTCAAACTGATCTGAAGCTGAGTTTGAACTTGAACTTGAACTCGAACTTGAACTTGAACTTTAACTCGACCTAGAACTTGAATTCGAACTTGAACTCGAACTTGAACTTGGACTAAAACTGACCTGATCTTGAACTTATATCTTAATTCGTACTGATTTGAACTTAAACCTGAACTTGAACTCCAACTGATCTGAACGTGAATGTTAGCTTGAACAAATTTGAACTCGAACTTGAACTTGAAGTTGAATTTTAACTTAAACTTGAACTCGAACTTGAACTTGAACTAAAACAAGAACTTGAACTTCAACTCGAACTGACTTGACCTTGAACATGAACTTGGACTTGAACTTGATATTGAACTCGAATTTTAACTTCAACTTGAACTCGAACTTGAATTTGGACTTGAACGCGAACTTTAACTCGAACTTGAACTCGAACTTAAATTTGAACGTGAACTCGAACTTGAATTTGCCTTGAACTTGAACTCGAACATAAATTCAAACTTGAACTCGAAGTAGAACTTGAATTCGAAGTGACCTGAACTTGAGCTTAAACTTTAACTCGAACTAATTTGACCTTAAATTCGAATTTGAACTAGAACTGATCTGAACTGACACGTGAACTCGAACTTGTACCCGAACTTGAACTCGAACATGAACTCGATTTTGAATTTGCCTTGAATTTGAACTCGAACTTGAACTCGAATCAGAACTAAAACTTGAACTCGAATTGACCTAAACTTCAACTTGATCTCGAACTGATCTGAACTTAAACTTAAACTTGAACTTTAACTTGAACTCGAACTTTAACTTGAACTCAAACATGAACTTGAACTTCAACTCGAACTGACCTGAACTTGAACATGAACTTGAACTTGAACTTGACATTGAACTCGAACTGATCTGAACTTAAATTTGAGCTAGAACGCGAACTTAAACTCGAATTTGAACTTGGACTCCAACTAACCTAAACTTGAACTTAAACTTGAACTTGAAGTTGAACTCGACCTTTAACTCGAACTTGAACTCAAACTTGAACTTAAACTTTAACTTGAACTTGAACTCGACCTCGAACTCAAATTTGACATTGAACTTGAACTTGAACTAATGTGATCTTTAACTTGAACTTGATCTCGAACTTGAACTTGAACTCAAACCGATCTAAATTAGAACTTGAAGCTAAACTTGAAATTGAACTTGAATTCCAATTTGAACTCGAAGTAGAACTTGAACTCACACTGATTTTAACTTTAATTTTAACTTGAAGTTGAACTCGAACTTCAACTCGAACTTGAATTCGAACTTGAACTGAAACTTGAACTTGGACTCGAACTGACCTGAACTTGAACTTATACCTTAACTCAAACTGATTTAAGCTTAAACTTGAACTTGAACTCGAAATTGAATTCGAAATTAAACTCGAACTTGAACTAGATCTTGAATTTGCATTGAACTTGAACTTGAACTCGAACTTGAACTCGAACTAGAACTTGAATTCGAAGTGACCTGAACTTGCACTTAAACTTTAACTCGAACTGAATTGAACTTAAACTTGGACTTGAACTCGAAATTGAATTTGAATATGAACTCGAACATGAATTTGCCCTGAACTTGAATTCGAACTTGAATTCGAACTTGAACTCGAACTAGAACTTGAAATCGAACTAGAACTTGAGCTTAAAATTTAACTCGAAGTGATTTGAACTTAAACTTGAACTTGAACTCTAACTGATCTGAACTTTGACTTGAACTTGAACTCGAACTTGAACTCGAATTTGAACTCGAACTTGAATTCGAAATTGATCTCGAACTTGAACTCGAATTTGAACTCAAACTTAAACCCGAACTTGAGTTTGCCTTGAACTTGAACTCGAACTAGAACTTGAACTTGCCTTGAACTTGGTCTCGAAATGATCTGAACTTAAACTTGAACTTGAACTTGAACTCGAACACGAACTTTTTCTTTAACTCGAACTTGAACTCGAACTTGAATTCGAACTTGAACTCGAACTTAAACTGCAAATTGAATTTGCCTTGAATTTGAACTCGAACTTGAAATCGAAATCGAACTCGAACTAGAACTTGAATTCGAAGTGACCTGAACTTGAGTTTGAACTTTAACTCAAACTGATTCGAACTTAAACTTGAACTTGAACTCTAACTTGAACTCGAACTTGAACTGGAATTCGAGTTAATTGGACTTGAACTTAAATTTAACTCGAACAGATTTGAACTTATACTTATACTTGAACACGAACTTGAATTTGAAGATGAACTGGAACTTGAATTTACCTTGAACTTGAACTCCAACTTGAATTCGAACTTGAACTCGAACTAGAACTTGAATTTGAAGTGACCTGAACTTGAGCTTAAACTTTAACTCGAAATAATTTGAACTTAAACTTGAACTTGAACTCAAACTGATCTGAATTAGAACTTGAACTTGAATTTGAACTTGAAATTGAACTTAAATTCGATTTTGAATTTGAACTAGAACTTGAGCTCAAACTGAATTGGACTTTGGTTTGAACTTGAACTTGAACTCGAACTTGAATTCGGAATTGAACTCGAACTTGAACTTGGACTCGAACTGACCTGAACTTGAACTTATATTTTAACCCGAACTGATTTGAACTAAACCTCAACTTGAACTCCAACTAATCTGAACTTGAACTTGAACTCGAACCAGATATTGAGCTTAAAATTTAACTTGAACTTAAACTTGAATTTGAACTTAAACTTGAACTCGAACTTTAACTTGAACTTCAACTCGAACTGACATGAACTTGAACAAGAACTCGAATTTGAGCTTGATATTGAACTCAAACTGATCTGAACTTAAACTTGAACTTGAGCTTGAACTTGAACTTGAACTTGAAGTCGAACTTGAGTTTAAATTTGAACTCGAAATTGAACTTCAACGCGAAATTGAACTCAAACTGATCTGAACTTGAACTTGAACTCGAACTTTACCTCGAACTTGAATTCGAACTTGATTTCGAACCTGAAGTTGGACTCAAACTGACCTGATCTTGAACTTAAATATGAACTTAAACTTAAACTTGAACTCGAACTTGAACTCGAACTTGAACTCGAACTTGAACTGGAATTCGAAGTGATTTGAACTTGAACTTAAATTTAACTCGAACTGATTTGAACTTAAACTTGAACTTGAACACGAACTTGAATTTGAAAATGAACTGGAACTTGAATTTACCTTGAACTTGAACTCGGACTTGAACCCGAACTAGAATTTGAATTCGAAGTGACCTGAACTTGAGCTTAAACTTTACCTCGAAATAATTTGAACTTGAACTTGAACTCGAAATAGAATTCGAAATTAAACTCGAACTTGAATTCGGACTAAAACGGACCCGAACTTGAACTTGAATTCATACTTTAACTCGATCTTGAACTCGAACTTGAATTCCAATTTGAACTTGAACTTGAATTTGAACTTGAACTCGAACTTGAACTCGAACTTGATTTTGAACTTGAACAAGAACTTGAACTTGGAGTCGAACTGACCTGAACTTGAACTTAAACTTGAACTTGAACTTGACCTTGAATTCGACTATTAATTCGAACTTGAACTCGAACTTGAATTTGCCTTGAACTTGAACTCGAACTTGAACTTAAATTCAAAGTGACCTGAACTTGAGCTTAAATTTAACTCGAACTGATTTGAACTTAAACTTCAACTTGAACTTGAACTTGAACTCGACCTTTAACTCGAACTTGAACTCGAACTTGAATTGGCTTTGAACTTGAATTCGAAGTGACCGGAACTTGAGCTTAAATTTAACTCGAACTGATTTGAACTTAAACTTGAACATGAACTCGAACTGAACTCGAACTTGAACTCGAAATTGAACTCGATCTTGAAATTGAACTTGAATTTGAACTTGAACTGGTTTGAACTTGAACTAGAACTTGATCTCGAACTTGAACTTGAATTCACACTGATCTGAATTAAAACTTGAACTTGAAATTGAACTTGAAATTGAACTTGAACTCGAAATAGAACTTAAACTCAAACTGATCTGAAGTTGAGTTTGAACTTGAACTTGAACTCGAACTTGAACTTGAACTTTAACTCGACCTAGAACTTGAATTCGAACTTGAACTCGAACTTGAACTTGGACTGAAACTGACCTGATCTTGAACTTATATCTTAATTCGAATTGATTTGAACTTAGACCTGAACTTGAACTCCAACTGATCTGAACGTGAACGTGAGCTTGAACAGATTTGAACTCGAACTTGAACTTGAACTCAAACATGAACTTGAACTTCAACTCGAACTGACCTGACCTTGAAAATGAACTTGGACTTGAACTTGATATTGAACTCGAATTTTAACTCCAACTTGAACTCGAACTTGAATTTGGACTTGAACGCGGACTTTAACTCCAACTTGAACTCGAACTTAAATTTGAACGTGAACTCGAACTTGAATTTGCCTTGAACTTGAACTCGAACATAAATTCGAACTTGAACTCGAAGTAGAACTTGAATTCGAAGTGACCTGAACTTGAGCTTAAACTTTAACTCGAACTAATTTGACCTTAAAATCGAATTTGAACTAGAACTGATCTGAACTGGCACATGAACTCGAACTTGTACCCGAACTGGAACTCGAACATGAACTCGATTTTGAATTTGCCTTGAATTTGAACTCGAACTTGAACTCGAACCAGAACTAAAACTTGAATTCGAATTGACCTATACTTGAACTTGATCTCGAACTGATCTGAACTTAAACTTAAACTTGAACTTTAACTTGAACTCGAACTTTAACTTGAACTCAAACATGAACTTGAACTTCAACTCGAACTGACCTGAACTTGAACATGAACTTGAACTTGAACTTGACATTGAACTCGAACTGACCTGAACTTAAACTTGAGCTTGAACGCGAACTTGAACTCGAATTTGAACTTGGACTCCAACTAACCTAAACGTGAACTTAAACTTGAACTTGAAGTTGAACTCGACCTTTAACTCGAACTGGAACCCAAACTTGAACTCGAACTTGAATGCGAATTTGAACTCGAAATTGAATTAGGACTCGAACGGACCTGAACTTGAATTTGAACTCGAATTTGTATTCCAACTTGAACTCGAATTTGAAATTGAACTTGAATTGATCTGAACTTGAACTTGATCTCGTACTTGAACTTGAACTCAAACCGATCTAAATTAGAACTTGAAGTTAAACTTGAAATTGAACTTGAATTCGAATTTGAACTCGAAGTAGAACTTGAACTCAAACTGATCTTAACTTTAATTTTAACTTGAACTTGAAGTTTAACTCGAACTTGAACTCGAACTTGAATTCGAACTTGAACTCAAACTTGAACTTGGGTTCGCACTGACCAGAACTTGAACATATACCTTAACTTGAATTGATTTGAACTTAAACTTGAACTTAAACCTGAACCCGAACTTGAATCCGAACTTGAACTCGAACTAGAACTTGAACTCAAACTGATCTGAACTTGAGTTTTAACTTGAACTTGAACTGGAAGTTGAACTGGAACTTCAACTCAAACTTGAATTCGAACTTGAGCTGAAACCTGAACTTGGACTCGAACTGACCTGAACTTGAACTTATACCTTAACTCAAACTGATTGAAGCTTAAACTTGAACTTGAACTCGAAATTGAATTCGAAATTAAACTCGAACTTGAACTAGATCTTGAATTTGCATTGAACTTGAACTCGAACTTGGACTCGAACTAGAACTTGAATTCGAAGTGACCTGAACTTGAACTTAAACTTTAACTCGAACTGAATTGAACTTAAATTTGGACTTGAACTCGAACTTGAATTTGAATATGAACTCGAACTTGAATTTGCCCTGAACTTGAATTCGAACTTGAATTCGAACTTGAACTCGAACTAGAACTTGAAATCGATGTGACATGAACTTGAGCTTAAAATTTAACTCGAAGTGATTTGAACTTAAACTTGAACTTGAACTCGAACTGATCTGAACTTGAACTTGAATTAGAACTTGAACTTGAACTTGAAATTGATCTTAAATTCGTTCTTGAACTCGAACTAGAACTTAAACTCAAACTGATCTATAGTTTAGTTTGAACTTGAACTCGAACTTTAACTCGAACTTGAACTCGAAATTGAACTCGAACTTGAACTTAAACGTGAACTCGAACTAGAGATTGAGCTAGAACTTGAATTTGAACAGATTTGAACTCAAACTTAAACTTGAAGCTGAATTTGAACTTAAACTTGAACTCGAACTTGAACTTGAACTCGAACTTGAAATTGAACATAAACTCGAACTGACCTGAACTTGAACATGAACTCGAATTTGAACTTGACATTGAACTCGAACTGATCTGAACTTAAACTTGAACTTGAGCTTGAACATGAACTTAAACTCGAACTTGAATTTGAACTTGAACTCGAAATTGAACTTCAACGCGAAACTAAACTCGAACTGATCTGAACTTGAACGTGAACTTGAACTCGAACTTTAACTCGAACTTGAATTCGATCTTGAACTCGAACTTGAAGTTGGACTCGAACTGACGTGAACGTGAGCTTAAACTTGAACTTGAACTTGAATTTGAAGTCGAACATAAATTCGAACATGAACTCGTACTTGAACTCGAATTTGAATTTGCCTTGAACTTGAACTCGAACTTGCAATCGAAATTGAACTTAAATTAGAACTTGAATTCGAAGTGACCTCAACTTGAGCTTAAACTTTAATTCGAACTGAATTGATCTTAAACTTGAACTTGCACTCGAACTTGCATTGAAAATTATACTCGAACTTGAATTCGAACTCAAACGGACCTGAACTAGAACTTAAACTCGAATTTGAACTCGAACTTGAATTCCAATTAGAAATCGAACTTGAATTTGAAGTTGAACTCGAACTTTAACTCGAACTTGAACTCGAACTCGAACTCTAACTCGAACCTGAAATTGGACTCGAACTGACCTGAACTTGAACTGAAACTTGAAATTGAACTTGAACTCGACCTTTAGCTCGAACTTGAACTAGAACTTGAATTTGCGTTGAACTTAAACTTAAACTTGAACTCGAACTTGGACTCGAACTTGAACTTGAATTCGAAGTGACCTGAACTTGAGCTTAAATTTAACTCGAACTGATTTGAACTTAAACTTGAACTTGAACTCGAACTTGAATTTGAAGGGGAACTCGAACTTGAATTTACCTTGAACTTGAACTCGAACTTGAATTCGAACTTGAACTCGAACTAGAACTTGAATTCGAAGTGACCTGAACTTGAGCTTAAACTTTACGTCGAAAAAATTTGAATTTAAACTAGAACTTGAACTCGAACTGATCTGAAAAAACTTGAATTCGAACTTACACTCCAACTTGAACCCGAACTTGAACTCGAACTTGAACTCGAACTAGAAATTGAACTTGAACTTGACATTTAACCCGAATTGATCTGAATTTAAACTTGAACTTGAGCTTGAACTTGAACTTGAACTCAAACTTGGATTTGAACTTGAACTCGAAATTGAACTTCAACGCGAAGTTGATCTCGAACTGTTCTGAAGTTGAACTTGAACTCGAACTTTAACTCAAACTTGAATTCGAACTTAAACTCGAACTTGAAATTTGACTCGAACTGACCTGAACTTGAACTTATACTTGAACTTGAACTTGGACTTGAAGTTGAACATAAACTCGCACATGAACTCGGACTTGAACTCGAACTTGAATTTTCCTTGAACTTGAACTTGAACTTAAAATCGAAATTGAACTCGAACTAGAACTTGAATTTCAAGTGACCTGAACTTGAGCTTAAACTTTAACTCGAACTGATTTGAACTTAAACTTAAACTTGAACTTAAATTTGAATTTGAAGATGAACTCGAAATTGAATTTACCTTTGAACTTGAATTCGAACTTGAATTCCAACTTGAACTCGATCTTCAAAATGAACTTGAACTACAACTCGGACTTGAACTCGAACTTGAATTTGGGACTCGAACTGACCTGAACTTGAACTTAAACTTGAACTTGAACTCGACCTTTAACTCGAACTTGAACTCGAATTTGAACTCGAACTTGAAATTGAACTTGAACTTGAACTTGAACGTGAACTCTAACTAGAAATTGAGCTAGAACTTGAATTTGAACAGATTTGAACTCGAACTTGAACTTGAAGCTGAATTTGAACTTAAACTTGAACTCGAATTTGAACTCGAACTTGAACTCGAACCCGAAATTGAACTTGAACTTAAACTCGAACTGAACTGAACTTGAACATGAACTCAAATTTAACCTTGACATTGAGCTCGAACTGATTCGAACTTATACTTGAACTTTAGCTTGAGCATGAACTTAAACTCGAATTTGAATTTGAACTTGAACTCGAAATTGAACTTCAACGTGAAACTAAACTCGAACTGAATTGAACTTGAACTTGATCTTGAACTCGAACTTTAACTCGAACTTTAATTCGATCTTTAACTCGATCTTGAAGTTGGACTCGAACTGATCTGAACTTGATCTTAAACTTGAACTTGAATTTGAATTTGAAGTCGAACAGAAACTAGAACATGAACTCGGACATGAAGTCGAACTTGAATTTGCATTGAACTTGAAGTCGATTTTGCAATAGAAATTGAACTCAAATTAGAACTTGAATTCGAAGTGACCTGAACTTGAGCTTAAACTTTAACTCGAACTGATTTTATCTTAAACTTGAACTTGAACTTGAAATTGTATTTGAAATTAAACTCGAACTTGAATTCGGTCTCAAACGGACCTGAACTCTAACTGGAACTTGAACTTGAACTAGGACTTGAATTCCAACTTGAATTCGAACTTGAATTTGAACTTGAACTCGAACTTTAACTCGAACTTGAACTCGAACTCAAACTTAAACTCGAACCTAAAATTAGACTCGAACTGACCTGAACTTGAACTTAAGCGTATACATGAACTCGACCTTTAACTCGAACTTGAACTTGAACTTGAATTTGCCTTGAACTTGAACTCGAACTTGAACTTGAATTTGAACTCGAATTTGAACTCGAACTTGAAATTGAACTTGAACTTGAACTTGAATTGATCTGAACTTGAACTTGAACTCGAACTTTAACTAGAAATTTAATTCGATCTTGAACTCGAACTTGAAGTTGGACTCGAACTGACCTGAACTTGAACTTAAACTTGAACTTGAACTTGAACTTGTAGTCGAACATAAACTCGAACATGAACTCGGACTTGAACTTGAACTTGAATTTGCCTTGAACTTGAACTCGAACTCGAAATCGAAATTGAACTCGAACTAGAACTTGAATTCGAAGTGACCTGATCTTGAGCTTAAACTTTAACTCAAACTTTAACTTGAACTTAAACTTGAACTTAAACTCGAAATTGAATTCAAAATTAAACTCAAAATTTAATTCGGACTCAAACGGACCTGAACTTGAACCTGAACTTGAACTCGAACGTGACCTCTAACTTGAACTCGATCTTGAATTCCAACTTGAACTCGAACTTGAATTTGAACTTGAACTCGAACTTAACTCGAACTTGGACTCGAACTCGAACTTGAACTCGAACTTGAACTAGGACTCGAACTGACCTGAACTTGAGCTCGACCTTTAACTCGAACTTGAACTCGAATTTGAATTTACCTCGAACTTGAACTCGAACTTGAACTTTTATTCGAAGTGACCTGAACTAAAGCTTAAACTTTACTCGAACTGATTGGAACTTGAACTCGAACTTGAATTTGAAGATGAACTTGAACTTGAATTTGCCTTGAACTTGAACTCAAACTTGAATTTGAACTTGAACTCGAACTTTTACTGGAACTTGAACTCGAACTCGAACTTGAACTTGAACTTGGACTCGAACGGACCTGAACTTGAACTTAAACTTGAACTTGAACTTGAACTCGACCTTTAACTCGAACTTGAACTTGAACTTTAATTTGCCTTGAACTAGAACTCGAACTTGAACTGGAACTTGAACTTGAATTCGAAGTGACCTGAACTTGAGCTTAAATTTAACGCGAATTGATTTGAACTTAAACTTGAACTTGAACTCGAACTTGAATTTGAAGATGAACTCGAACTTGAATATACCTTGAACTTGATCTCGAACTTCAATTCGAACTTGAACTCGAACTAGAACTTGAATTCGAGGACCTGAACTTGAGCTTAAATTTAACGCGAACTGATTTGAGCTTAAAGTTGAACTTGAACTCGAACTGATCTGAACTTGAACTTGAACTCGAACTTGAAATTTAACTTGAACTTGAATTTGAACCGATTTGAACTTGAAGTTGACCTCGAACTTGAAATTGAACTCAAACTGATCTGAAGTAGAACTTGAACTTGAAATTGAACTTGAATTCGAACTTAAACTCGAACTAGAACTTAAACTCAAACTGATCTGAATTTCAGTTTGAACTTGAACTCGAACTTGAACTCGAACTTGATCTCTAACTTGAACTCGAACTTGAACTCGAACTTGAATTCGAACTTGAACTCGAACTTCAACTTGGATTCGAACTGACCTAAACTTGAACTTATACCTTAACTCGAACTGATTTGAACTTAAACTTGAACTTGAACTCCAACTGATCTGAACTTGAACTTGAATTCGAACTTGAACTCGAACTTGAAATTGAACTTGAATTTGAACTTGAACTGATTTGAAATTTAACTTGAACTTGACCTCGAACTTGAACTTGAACTCAAACTGATCTGAATTAGAACTTGAACTTGAACTTGAAATTGATCTTAAATTCGTTCTTGAACTCGAACTAGAACTTAAACTCAAACTGATCTATAGTTTAGTTTGAACTTGAACTCGAACTTTAACTCGAACTTGAACTCGAACTTGAACTCGAACTTGAACTCGAACTTGAACTTAAACGTGAACTCGAACTAGAGATTGAGCTAGAACTTGAATTTGAACAGATTTGAACTCAAACTTGAACTTGAAGCTGAATTTGAACTTAAACTTGAACTCGAAGTTGAACTTGAACTCGAACTTGAAATTGAACTTAAACTCGAACTGACCTGAACTTGAACATGAATTCGAATTTGAACTTGACATTGATCTCGAACTGATCTGAACTTAAACTTAAACTTGAACTTTAACTTGAACTCGAACTTTAACTTGAACTCAAACATGAACTTGAACTTCAACTCGAACTGACCTGAACTTGAACATGAACTTGAACTTGAACTTGACATTGAACTCGAACTGATCTGAACTTAAATTTGAGCTAGAACGCGAACTTAAACTCGAATTTGAACTTGGACTCCAACTAACCTAAACTTGAACTTAAACTTGAACTTGAAGTTGAACTCGACCTTTAACTCGAACTTGAACTCAAACTTGAACTTAAACTTTAACTTGAACTTGAACTCGACCTCGAACTCAAATTTGACATTGAACTTGAACTTGAACTAATGTGATCTTTAACTTGAACTGATCTCGAACTTGAACTTGAACTCAAACCGATCTAAATTAGAACTTGAAGCTAAACTTGAAATTGAACTTGAATTCCAATTTGAACTCGAAGTAGAACTTGAACTCACACTGATTTTAACTTTAATTTTAAACTTGAAGTTGAACTCGAACTTCAACTCGAACTTGAATTCGAACTTGAACTGAAACTTGAACTTGGACTCGAACTGACCTGAACTTGAACTTATACCTTAACTCAAACTGATTTAAGCTTAAACTTGAACTTGAACTCGAAATTGAATTCGAAATTAAAACTCGAACTTGAACTAGATCTTGAATTTGCATTGAACTTGAACTTGAACTCGAACTTGAACTCGAACTAGAACTTGAATTCGAAGTGACCTGAACTTGCACTTAAACTTTAACTCGAACTGAATTGAACTTAAACTTGGACTGAACTCGAAATTGAATTTGAATATGAACTCGAACATGAATTTGCCCTGAACTTGAATTCGAACTTGAATTCGAACTTGAACTCGAACTAGAACTTGAAATCGAACTAGAACTTGAGCTTAAAATTAACTCGAAGTGATTTGAACTTAAACTTGAACTTGAACTCTAACTGATCTGAACTTTGACTTGAACTTGAACTCGAACTTGAACTCGAATTTGAACTCGAACTTGAATTCGAAATTGATCTCGAACTTGAACTCGAATTTGAACTCAAACTTAAACCCGAACTTGAGTTTGCCTTGAACTTGAACTCGAACTAGAACTTGAACTTCTGCCTTGAACTTGTCTCGAAATGATCTGAACTTAAACTTGAACTTGAACTTGAACTCGAACACGAACTTTTTCTTTAACTCGAACTTGAACTCGAACTTGAATTCGAACTTGAACTCGAACTTAAACTGCAAATTGAATTTGCCTTGAATTTGAACTCGAACTTGAAATCGAAATCGAACTCGAACTAGAACTTGAATTCGAAGTGACCTGAACTTGAGTTTGAACTTTAACTCAAACTGATTCGAACTTAAACTTGAACTTGAACTCTAACTTGAACTCGAACTTGAACTGGAATTCGAGTTAATTGGACTTGAACTTAAATTTAACTCGAACAGATTTGAACTTATACTTATACTTGAACACGAACTTGAATTTGAAGATGAACTGAACTTGAATTTACCTTGAACTTGAACTCCAACTTGAATTCGAACTTGAACTCGAACTAGAACTTGAATTTGAAGTGACCTGAACTTGAGCTTAAACTTTAACTCGAAATAATTTGAACTTAAACTTGAACTTGAACTCAAACTGATCTGAATTAGAACTTGAACTTGAATTTGAACTTGAAATTGAACTTAAATTCGATTTTGAATTTGAACTAGAACTTGAGCTCAAACTGAATTGGACTTTGGTTTGAACTTGAACTTGAACTCGAACTTGAATTCGAATTGAACTCGAACTTGAACTTGGACTCGAACTGACCTGAACTTGAACTTATATTTAAACCCGAACTGATTTGAACTAAAACCTCAACTTGAACTCCAACTAATCTGAACTTGAACTTGAACTCGAACCAGATATTGAGCTTAAAATTTAACTTGAACTTAAACTTGAATTTGCACTTAAACTTGGACTCGAACTTTAACTTGAACTTCAACTCGAACTGACATGAACTTGAACAAGAACTCGAATTTGAGCTTGATATTGAACTCAAACTGATCTGAACTTAAACTTGAACTTGAGCTTGAACTTGAACTTGAACTTGAAGTCGAACTTGAGTTTAAATTTGAACTCGAAATTGAACTTCAACGCGAAATTGAACTCAAACTGATCTGAACTTGAACTTGAACTCGAACTTTACCTCGAACTTGAATTCGAACTTGATTTCGAACCTGAAGTTGGACTCAAACTGACCTGATCTTGAACTTAAATATGAACTTAAACTTAAACTTGAACTCGAACTTGAACTCGAACTTTAACTCGAACTTGAACTGGAATTCGAAGTGATTTGAACTTGAACTTAAATTTAACTCGAACTGATTTGAACTTAAACTTGAACTTGAACACGAACTGGAATTTGAAAATGAACTGGAACTTGAATTTACCTTGAACTTGAACTCGGACTTGAACCCGAACTAGAATTTGAATTCGAAGTGACCTGAACTTGAGCTTAAACTTTACCTCGAAATAATTTGAACTTGAACTTGAACTCGAAATAGAATTCGAAATTAAACTCGAACTTGAATTCGGACTAAAACGGACCCGAACTTGAACTTGAATTCATACTTTAACTCGATCTTGAACTCGAACTTGAATTCCAATTTGAACTTGAACTTGAATTTGAACTTGAACTCGAACTTGAACTCGAACTTGATTTTGAACTTGAACAAGAACTTGAACTTGGAGTCGAACTGACCTGAACTTGAACTTAAACTTGAACTTGAACTTGACCTTGAATTCGACTATTAATTCGAACTTGAACTCGAACTTGAATTTGCCTTGAACTTGAACTCGAACTTGAACTTAAATTCAAAGTGACCTGAACTTGAGCTTAAATTTAACTCGAACTGATTTGAACTTAAACTTCAACTTGAACTTGAACTTGAACTCGACCTTTAACTCGAACTTGAACTCGAACTTGAATTGGCTTTGAACTTGAATTCGAAGTGACCGAACTTGAGCTTAAATTTAACTCGAACTGATTTGAACTTAAACTTGAACATGAACTCGAACTGAACTCGAACTTGAACTCGAAATTGAACTCGATCTTGAAATTGAACTTGAATTTGAACTTGAACTGGTTTGAACTTGAACTAGAACTTGATCTCGAACTTGAACTTGAATTCACACTGACTGAATTAAAACTTGAACTTGAAATTGAACTTGAAATTGAACTTGAACTCGAAATAGAACTTAAACTCAAACTGATCTGAAGTTGAGTTTGAACTTGAACTTGAACTCGAACTTGAACTTGAACTTTAACTCGACCTAGAACTTGAATTCGAACTTGAACTCGAACTTGAACTTGGACTGAAACTGACCTGATCTTGAACTTAAATCTTAATTCGAATTGATTTGAACTTAGACCTGAACTTGAACTCCAACTGATCTGAACGTGAACGTGAGCTTGAACAGATTTGAACTCGAACTTGAACTTGAACTCAAACATGAACTTGAACTTCAACTCGAACTGACCTGACCTTGAAAATGAACTTGGACTTGAACTTGATATTGAACTCGAAATTTAACTCCAACTTGAACTCGAACTTGAATTTGGACTTGAACGCGACTTTAAACTCCAACTTGAACTCGAACTTAAATTTGAACGTGAACTCGAACTTGAATTTGCCTTGAACTTGAACTCGAACATAAATTCGAACTTGAACTCGAAGTAGAACTTGAATTCGAAGTGACCTGAACTTGAGCTTAAACTTTAACTCGAACTAATTTGACCTTAAAATCGAATTTGAACTAGAACTGATCTGAACTGGCACATGAACTCGAACTTGTACCCGAACTGGAACTCGAACTTGACTCGATTTTGAATTTGCCTTGAATTTGAACTCGAACTTGAACTCGAACCAGAACTAAAACTTGAATTCGAATTGACCTATACTTGAACTTGATCTCGAACTGATCTGAACTTAAACTTAAACTTGAACTTTAACTTGAACTCGAACTTTAACTTGAACTCAAACATGAACTTGAACTTCAACTCGAACTGACCTGAACTTGAACATGAACTTGAACTTGAACTTGACATTGAACTCGAACTGACCTGAACTTAAACTTGAGCTTGAACGCGAACTTGAACTCGAATTTGAACTTGGACTCCAACTAACCTAAACGTGAACTTAAACTTGAACTTGAAGTTGAACTCGACCTTTAACTCGAACTGAACCCAAACTTGAACTCGAACTTGAATGCGAATTTGAACTCGAAATTGAATTAGGACTCGAACGGACCTGAACTTGAATTTGAAATTGAACTTGAATTGATCTGAACTTGAACTTGATCTCGTACTTGAACTTGAACTCAAACCGATCTAAATTAGAACTTGAAGTTAAACTTGAAATTGAACTTGAATTCGAATTTGAACTCGAAGTAGAACTTGAACTCAAACTGATCTTAACTTTAATTTTAACTTGAACTTGAAGTTAAACTCGAACTTGAACTCGAACTTGAATTCGAACTTGAACTCAAACTTGAACTTGGGTTCGCACTGACCAGAACTTGAACATATACCTTAACTTGAATTGATTTGAACTTAAACTTGAACTTAAACCTGAACCCGAACTTGAATCCGAACTTGAACTTGAACTAGAACTTGAACTCAAACTGATCTGAACTTGAGTTTAAACTTGAACTTGAACTGGAAGTTGAACTCGAACTTCAACCCAAACTTGAATTCGAACTTGAACTGAAACCTGAACTTGGACTCGAACTGACCTGAACTTGAACTTATACCTTAACTCAAACTGATTGAAGCTTAAACTTGAACTTGAACTCGAAATTGAATTCGAAATTAAACTCGAACTTGAACTAGATCTTGAATTTGCATTGAACTTGAACTCGAACTTGGACTCGAACTAGAACTTGAATTCGAAGTGACCTGAACTTGAACTTAAACTTTAACTCGAACTGAATTGAACTTAAACTTGGACTTGAACTCGAACTTGAATTAGAATATGAACTCGAACTTGAATTTGCCCTGAACTTGAATTCGAACTTGAATTCGAACTTGAACTCCAACTGATCTGAACTTGAACTTGAATTCGAACTTGAACTCGAACTTGAAATTGAACTTGAATTTGAACTTGAACTGATCTGAAATTTAACTTGAACTTGACCTCGAACTTGAACTTGAACTCAAACTGATCTGAATTAGAACTTGAACTTGAACTTGAAATTGATCTTAAATTCGTTCTTGAACTCGAACTAGAACTTAAACTCAAACTGATCTATAGTTTAGTTTGAACTTGAACTCGAACTTTAACTCGAACTTGAACTCGAACTTGAACTTGAACTTGAACTTAAACGTGAACTCGAACTAGAGATTGAGCTAGAACTTGAATTTGAACAGATTTGAACTCAAACTTGAACTTGAAGCTGAATTTGAACTTAAACTTGAACTTGAACTTGAACTTGAACTCGAACTTGAAATTGAACATAAACTCGAACTGACCTGAACTTGAACATGAACTCGAATTTGAACTTGACATTGAACTCGAACTGATCTGAACTTAAACTTGAACTTGAGCTTGAACATGAACTTAAACTCGAACTTGAATTTGAACTTGAACTCGAAATTGAACTTCAACGCGAAACTAAACTCGAACTGATCTGAACTTGAACGTGAACTTGAACTCGAACTTTAACTCGAACTTGAATTCGATCTTGAACTCGAACTTGAAGTTGGACTCGAACTGACGTGAACGTGAGCTTAAACTTGAACTTGAACTTGAATTTGAAGTCGAACATAAATTCGAACATGAACTCGTACTTGAACTCGAACTTGAATTTGCCTTGAACTTGAACTCGAACTTGCAATCGAAATTGAACTCAAATTAGAACTTGAATTCGAAGTGACCTCAACTTGAGCTTAAATTTTAATTCGAACTGAATTGATCTTAAACTTGAACTTGAACTCGAACTTGCATTGAAAATTAAACTCGAACTTGAATTCGAACTCAAACGGACCTGAACTAGAACTTAAACTCGAACTTGAACTCGAACTTGAATTCCAATTAGAAATGGAACTTGAATTTGAAGTTGAACTCGAACTTTAACTCGAACTTGAACTCGAACTCGAACTCTAACTCGAACCTGAAATTGGACTCGAACTGACCTGAACTTGAACTGAAACTTGAAATTGAACTTGAACTCGACCCTTAGCTCGAACTTGAACTAGAACTTGAATTTGCGTTGAACTTAAATTTAAACTTGAACTCGAACTTGGACTCGAACTTGAACTTGAATTCCAAGTGACCTGAACTTGAGCTTAAATTTAACTCGAACTGATTTGAACTTAAACTTGAACTTGAACTCGAACTTGAACTTGAAGGGGGAACTCGAACTTGAATTTACCTTGAACTTGAACTCGAACTTGAATTCGAACTTGAATTCGAAGTTGACCTGAACTTGAGCTTAAACTTTACGTCGAAATAATTTGAATTTAAACTAGAACTTGAACTCGAACTGATCTGAAAAAACTTGAATTCGAACTTACACTCGAACTTGAACCCGAACTTGAACTCGAACTTGAACTCGAACTAGAAATTGAACTTGAACTTGGCATTTAACTCGAATTGATCTGAATTTAAACTTGAACTTGAGCTTGAACTTGAACTCAAACTTGGATTTGAACTTGAACTCGAAATTGAACTTCAACGCGAAGTTGATCTCGAACTGTTCTGAAGTTGAACTTGAACTCGAACTTTAACTCAAACTTGAATTCGAACTTAAACTCGAACTTGAAATTTGACTCGAACTGACCTGAACTTGAACTTATACTTGAACTTGAACTTGGACTTGAAGTTGAACATAAACTCGCACATGAACTCGGACTTGAACTCGAACTTGAATTTTCCTTGAACTTGAACTTGAACTTAAAATCGAAATTGAACTCGAACTAGAACTTGAATTTGAAGTGACCTGAACTTGAGCTTAAACTTTAACTCGAACTGATTTGAACTTAAACTTAAACTTGAATTTGAAGATGAACTCGAAATTGAATTTACCTTGAACTTGAATTCGAACTTGAATTCCAACTTGAACTCGATCTTCAAAATGAACTTGAACTACAACTCGGCCTTGAACTCGAACTTGAATTTGGACTCGAACTGACCTGAACTTGAACTTAAACTTGAACTTGAACTCGACCTTTAACTCGAACTTGAACTCGAATTTGAACTCGAACTTGAAATTGAACTTGAACTTGAACTTGAACGTGAACTCCAACTAGAAATTGAGCTAGAACTTGAATTTGAACAGATTTGAACTCGAACTTGAACTTGAAGCTGAATTTGAACTTAAACTTGAACTCGAATTTGAACTCGAACTTGAACTCGAACCCGAAATTGAACTTGAACTTAAACTCGAACTGAACTGAACTTGAACATGAACTCAAATTTAACCTTGACATTGAGCTCGAACTGATTCGAACTTATACTTGAACTTGAGCTTGAGCATGAACTTAAACTCGAACTTGAATTTGAACTTGAACTCGAAATTGAACTTCAACGTGAAACTAAACTCAAACTGAATTGAACTTGAACTTGATCTTGAACTCGAACTTTAACTCGAACTTTAATTCGATCTTTAACTCGATCTTGAAGTTGGACTCGAACTGATCTGAACTTGATCTTAAACTTGAACTTGAATTTGAATTTGAAGTCGAACAGAAACTAGAACATGAACTCGGACATGACGTCGAACTTAAATTTGCATTGAACTTGAAGTCGATTTTGCAATAGAAATTGAACTCAAATTAGAACTTGAATTCGAAGTGACCTGAACTTTAGCTTAAACTTTAACTCGAACTGATTTTATCTTAAACTTGAACTTGAACTTGAAATTGTATTTGAAATTAAACTCGAACTTGAATTCGGTCTCAAACGGACCTGAACTCTAACTGGAACTTGAACTTGAACTAGGACTTGAATTCCAACTTGAATTCGAACTTGAATTTGAACTTGAACTCGAACTTTAACTCGAACTTGAACTCGAACTCAAACTTAAACTCGAACCTAAAATTGGACTCGAACTGACCTGAACTTGAACTTAAGCGTATACATGAACTCGACCTTTAACTCGAACTTGAACTCGAACTTGAATTTGCCTTGACCTTGAACTCGAACTTGAACTTGAATTTGAACTCGAATTTGAACTCGAACTTGAAATTGAACTTGAACTTGAACTTGATTTGATCTGAACTTGAACTTGAACTCGAACTTTAACTCGAAATTGAATTGGATCTTGAACTCGAACTTGAAGTTGGACTCGAACTGACCTGAACTTGAACTTAAACTTGAACTTGAACTTGAACTTGAAGTCGAACATAAACTCGAACATGAACTCGGACTTGAACTTGAACTTGAATTTGCCTTGAACTTCAACTCGAACTCGAAATCGAAATTGAACTCGAACTAGAACTTGAATTCGAAGTGACCTGATCTTGAGCTTAAACTTTAACTCAAACTTTAACTTGAACTTAAACTTGAACTTAAACTCGACATTGAATTCAAAATTAAACTCAAAATTTAATTCGGACTCAAACGGACCTGAACTTGAACCTGAACTTGAACTCGAACGTGACCTCTAACTTGAACTCGAACTTGAATTCCAACTTGAACTCGAACTTGAATTTGAACTTGAACTCGAACTTTAACTCGAACTTGGACTCGAACTCGAACTTGAACTCGAACTTGAACTAGGACTCGAACTGACCTGAACTTGACCTCGACCTTTAACTCGAACTTGAACTCGAATTTGAATTTACCTCGAACTTGAACTCGAACTTGAACTTTTTATTCGAAGTGACCTGAACTAGAGCTTAAACTTTACTCGAACTGATTGGAACTTGAACTCGAACTTGAATTTGAAGATGAACTTGAACTTGAATTTGCCTTGAACTTGAACTCGAACTTGAATTTGAACTTGAACTCGAACTTTTACTGGAACTTGAACTCGAACTCGAACTTGAATTTGAACTTGGACTCGAACGGACCTGAACTTGAACTTAAACTTGAACTTGAACTTGAACTCGAACTTTAATTTGCCTTGAACTAGAACTCAAACTTGAACTGGAACTTGAACTTGAATTCGAAGTGACCTGAACTTGAGCTTAAATTTAACGCGAATTGATTTGAACTTAAACTTGAACTTGAATTCGAACTTGAATTTGAAGATGAACTCGAACTTGAATATACCTTGAACTTGATCTCGAACTTCAATTCGAACTTGAACTCGAACTAGAACTTGAATTTCGAGGACCTGAACTTGAGCTTAAATTTAACGCGAACTGATTTGAGCTTAAGGTTGAACTTGAACTCGAACTGATCTGAACTTGAACTTGAACTCGAACTTGAAATTTAACTTGAACTTGAATTTGAACTGATTTGAACTTGAAGTTGACCTCGAACTTGAACTTGAACTCAAACTGATCTGAAGTAGAACTTGAACTTGAACTTGAAATTGAACTTGAATTCGAACTTAAACTCGAACTAGAACTTAAACTCAAACTGATCTGAAGTTCAGTTTGAACTTGAACTCGAACTTGAACTCGAACTTGATCTCTAACTTGAACTCGAACTTGAACTCGAACTTGAATTCGAACTTGAACTCGAACTTGAACTTGGATTTGAACTGACCTGAACTTGAACGTATACCTTAACTCGAACTGATTTGAACTTAAACTTGAACTTGAACTCCAACTGATCTGAACTTGAACTTGAATTCGAACTTGAACTCGAACTTGAAATTGAACTTGAATTTGAACTTGAACTGATTTGAAATTTAACTTGAACTTGACCTCGAACTTGAACTTGAACTCAAACTGATCTGAATTAGAACTTGAACTTGAACTTGAAATTTATCTTAAATTCGTTCTTGAACTCGAACTAGAACTTAAACTCAAACTGATCTATAGTTTAGTTTGAACTTGAACTCGAACTTTAACTCGAACTTTAACTCGAACTTGAACTCGAACTTGAACTCGAACTCGAACTTAAACGTGAACTCGAACTAGAGATTGAGCTAGAACTTGAATTTGAACAGATTTGAACTCAAACTTGAACTTGAAGCTGAATTTGAACTTAAACTTGAACTCGAACTTGAACTTGAACTCGAACTTGAAATTGAACTTAAACTCGAACTGACCTGAACTTGAACATGAACTCGAATTTGAACTTGACATTGAACTCGAACTGATCTGAACTTAAACTTGAACTTGATCTTGAACATGAACTTAAACTCGAACTTGAATTTGAACTTGAACTCGAAATTGAACTTCAACGCGAAACTAAACTCGAACTGATATGAACTTGAACTTGAACTTGAACTCGAACTTTAACTCGAACTTGAATTCGATATTGAACTCGAACTTGAAGTTGGACTCGAACTGACGTGAACGTGAGCTTAAACTTGAACTTGAACTTGAATTTGAAGTCGAACATAAATTCGAACATGAACTCGTACTTGAACTCAAACTCGAATTTGCCTTGAATTTGAACTCGAACTTGCAATCGAAATTGAACTCAAATTAGAACTTGAATTCGCAGTGACCTGAACATGAGCTTAAACTTTAATTCGAACTGAATTGATCTTAAACTTGAACTTGAACTCGAACTTGCATTGAAAATTAAACTCGAACTTGATTTCGAACTCAAACGGACCTGAACTAGAACTTAAACTCGAACTTGAACTCGAACTTGAATTCCAATTAGAACTCGAACTTGAATTTGAAGTTGAACTCGAACTTTAACTCGAAATTGAACTCGAACTCGAACTCTAACTCGAACTTGAAATTGGACTCGAACTGACGTGAACTTGAACTGAAACTTGAAATTGAACTTGAACTCGACCTTTAGCTCGAACTTGAACTAGAACTTGAATTTGCGTTGAACTTAAACTTAAACTTGAACTCGAACTTGAACTCGAACTTGAACTCGAACTTGAACTTGAATTCGAAGTGACCTGAACTTGAGCTTAAATTTAACTCGAACTGATTTGAACTTAAACTTGAACTTGAACTCGAACTTGAATTTGAAGGGGAACTCGAACTTGAATTTACCTTGAACTTGAACTCGAACTTGAATTCGAACTTGAACTCGAACTAGAACTTGAATTCGAAGTGACCTGAACTTGAGCTTAAACTTTACGTCGAAATAATTTGAATTTAAACTAGAACTTGAACTCGAACTGATCTGAACAAACTTGAACTCGAACTTACACTCGAACTTGAACTCGAACTTGAACTCGAACTAGAAATTGAACTTGAACTTGACATTTAACTCGAATTGATCTGAATTTAAACTTGAACTTGAGCTTGAACTTGAACTTGAACTCGAACTTGAATTTGAACTTGAACTCGAAATTGAACTTCAACGCGAAGTTGATCTCGAACTGTTCTGAAATTGAACTTGAACTCGAACTTTAACTCAAACTTGAATTCGAACTTGAACTCGAACTTGAAATTTGACTCGAACTGACCTGAACTTGAACTTATACTTGAACTTGAACTTGGACTTGAAGTTGAACATAAACTCGCACATGAACTCGGACTTGAACTCGAACTTGAATTTTCCTTGAACTTGAACTTGAACTTAAAATCGAAATTGAACTCGAACTAGAACTTGAATTTCAAGTGACCTGAACTTGAGCTTAAATTATAACTCGAACTGATTTGAACTTAAACTTGAACTTAAACTTGAATTTGAAGATGAACTCGAACTTGAATTTACCTTGAACTTGAACTCGAACTTGAATTCGAACTTGAACTCGAACTAGAACTTGAACTTGAAATTGAATCCAAAATTAAACTCGAATTTGAATTCGGACTCAAACGGATCTGAACTTGAAATTGAATTTGAACTCGAACTTGAACTCGAACTTAAACTCGAACTTGAATTCCAACTTGAACTCGAACTTGAAATTGAACTTGAACTCGAACTTTAACTCGAACTTGAACTCGAACTCGAACTTGAACTTGAACTTGAACTTGGACTCGAACTGACCTGAACTTGAACTTAAACTTCAACTTGAACTTGAACTTGAACTCGACCTTTAACTCGAACTTGAACTCGAACTTGAACTCGAAATTGAATTAGCCTTGAATTTGAACTCGAGTTTGAACTCGAACTTGAACTTGAATTCGAAGTGACCTGAACTTGAGCTTAAATTTAACGTGAACTGATTTAAACTTAAACTTGAACTTGAACTCAAACTTGAATTTGAAGATGAACTCGAACTTAAATTTACCTTGAACTTGAACTTGAATTCGAACTTGAATTCAAACTAGAACTTGAATTCGAAATGACCTGAACTTGAATTTAAATTTTAACTCGAAATAATTTAAACCTAAACTTAAACTTGAACTCGAACTGATCTGAACTTGAACTTGAACTCGAACTTGAATTCGATCTTGAACTCGAATTTGAAGTTGGACTCGAATTGACCTGAACTTGAACTTGAAATTGAATTCGATCTTGAACTCGAATTTGGACTCGAACTTAAATTCCAACTTGAACTCGAACTTGAATTCCAACTTGAACTCGAACTTGAAAATGAACTTGAACTCCAACTCTGACTTGAACTCGAACTTGAACTTTGACTCGAACTGACCTGAACTCGAACTTGGACTTGAAGTCGAACAGAAACTCGAACATGAACTCGGACTTGAACTCGAAATTGAATAAGCCTTGAACTTGAACTCGAACTTGAAATCAAAATTGAACTCGAACTAGAACTTGAATTCGAAGTGACCTGAACTTGAGCTTATACTTTGACTCGAACTGATTAGAACTTAAACTTGAACTTGAACTCGAAATTGAATTCGACACTAAACTCGAATTTGAATTCGGACTCAAACGGACGTGAACTTGAACTTGAACTCGAACTTGAAGTCGAATTTGGACTCGAACTTGAATTCTAACTTGAACTCGAACTTGAATTCCAACTTGAACTCGAACTTGAAAATGAACTTGAACTCCAACTCGGACTTGAACTCGAACTTGAACTTGGACTCGAACTGACCTGAACTTGAACTTAAACTTGAACTTGAACTTGAACTTGAACTCGACCTTTAAATCGAACTTGAACTCAAACTTGAATTTGCCTTGAACTTGAACTCGAACTTGAACTCGAATTTAAACTTGAATTCGAAGTGACTTGAACTTGAGCTTAAATATAACGCGAACTGATTTGAACTTAAACTTGAACTTGAACTTGAACTTGAACTCGAACTGATCTGAACTTGAACTTGGACTCGAACTTGAACTCGAACTTGAACTTGTACTTGAACTGATCTGAACTTGAACTTGAAGTTGAAGTCGAACTTTAACTGTAACTTGAATTCGATTTTGAACTCGAACTTAAAGTTGGACTCGAACTGACCTGAACTTGACTTTAAACTTCAACTTGAACTTGAACTTGAATTCGACCTTTAACTCGATCTTAAACTAGAACTTGAATTTGCCTTGAATTTGAACTCGAACTTGAACTCGAATTTAAACTTGAACTTAAAGTGACCTGGACTTGAGCTTAAATTTAACTTGAACTGATTTGAACTTAAACTTAAACTTGAACTCGAACTTGAATTTGAAGGTGTACTCGAACTTGAATTTACCTCGAACTTTAACTCAAACTTGAATTCGATCTCGAAATTGAACTTGAACTTGAACTAGAACTGACCTGAACTTGACTTTAAACTTCAACTTGAACTTGAACTTGAATTCGATCTTGAACTCGAATTTGAAGTTGGACTCGAATTGACCTGAACTTGAACTTGAAATTGAATTCGATCTTGAACTCGAATTTGAAGTTGGACTCGAATTGACCTGAACTTGAACTTGAAATTGAATTCGATCTTGAACTCGAATTTGGACTCGAACTTATATTCCAACTTGAACTCGAACTTGAATTTCAACTTGAACTCGAACTTGAAAATGAACTTGAACTCCAACTCTGACTTGAACTCGAACTTGAACTTTGACCCGAACTGACCTGAACTCGAACTTGGACTTGAAGTCGAACAGAAACTCGAACATGAACTCGAACTTGAACTCGAAATTGAATATGCCTTGAACTTGAACTCGAACTTGAAATCACAATTGAACTCGAACTAGAACTTGAATTCGAAGTGACCTGAACTTGAGCTTATACTTTGACTCGAACTGATTAGAACTTAAACTTGAACTTGAACTCGAAATTGAATTCTACACTAAACTCGAATTTGAATTCGGACTCAAACGGACGTGAACTTGAACTTGAACTCGAACTTGAAGTCGAATTTGGACTCGAACTGGAATTCTAACTTGAACTCGAACTTGAATTCCAACTTGAACTCGAACTTGAAAATGAACTTGAACTCCAACTCGGACTTGAACTCGAACTTGAACTTGGACTCGAACTGACCTGAACTTGAACTTAAACTTGAACTTGAACTTGAACTTGAACTCGACCTTTAACTCGAACTTGAATTTGAACTTGAATTTGCCTTGAACTTGAACTCGAACTTGAACTCGATTTTAAACTTCAATTCGAAGTGACCTGAACTTGAGCTTAAATATAACGCGAACTGATTTGAACTTAAACTTGAACTTGAACTCGAACTGATCTGAACTTAAACTTGGACTCGAACTTGAACTCGAACTTGAACTCGAATTTGAACTCGAACTTGAAAATGAACTTGAACTCCAACTCTGACTTGAACTCGAACTTGAATATGCCTTGAACTTAAACTCGAACTTGAAATCAAAATTGAACTCGAACTAGAACTTGAATTCGAAGTGACCTGAACTTGAGCTTATACTTTGACTCGAACTGATTAGAACTTAAACTTGAACTTGAACTCGAAATTGAATTCGAAACTAAACTCGAATTTGAATTCGGACTCAAACGGACGTGAACTTGAACTTGAACTCGCACTTTAAGTCGAATTTGGACTCGAACTTGAATTCTAACTTGAACTCGAACTTGAATTCTAACTTGAACTCGAACTTGAAAATGAACTTGAACTCCAACGCGGACTTGAACTCGAACTTGAACTTGGACTCGAACTGACCTGAACTTGAACTTAAACTTGAACTTGAACTTGAACTTGAACTCGACCTTTAACTCGAACTTGAATTTAAACTTGAATTTGCTTTGAACTTGAACTCGAACTTGAACTCGATTTTAAACTTGAATTCGAAGTGACCTGAACTTGAGCTTAAATATAACGCGAACTGATTTGAACTTAAACTTGAACTTGAACTCGAACTGATCTGAACTTGAACTTGGACTCGAACTTGAACTCGAACTTGAACTCGAATTTGAACTCGAACTTGAACTCAAACTTGAACTTGTGCTTGAACTGATCTGAACTTGAACTTGAAGTTGAAGCCGAACTTTAACTGTAACTTGAATTCGATCTTGAACTCGAACTTAAAGTTGGACTCGAACTGACCTGAACATGAACTTAAACTTGAACTTGAACTTGAAGTCGAACATAAACTCGAACATGAACTCGGACTTGAACTCGAACTTGAATTTGCCTTGAACTTGAACTCGAACTCGAAATCGAAATTGAACTCGAAATAGAACATGAATTCGAAGTGACCTGAACATGAGCTTAAATTTTAACTCGAACTGATGTGAATTTAAACTTGAATTTGAACTCGAATTTGAATTCGAAATTAAACTCGAAATTGAATTCGGACTAAAAGGGACCTGAACTTGAACTTGAACTCGAACTTGAACTCTAACTTGAACTGGAACTTGAATTCCAACTTGAACTCGAACTTGAAATTGGACTTGAATTGACCTGAACTTAAACTTAAACTTGAACTTGAACGTGAACTCAACCTTTAACTCGAACTTGATCTTGAACTTGAATTTGCCTTGAACTTGAACTCGAACTTGAACTTGAATTTGAAGTGACCTATACCTGAAATTTCACTCGAACTGATTTGAACTTAAACTTTAACTTGAACTCGAACTTGAATTTGAAGATGAACTCAAACTTGAATTTACCTCGAACTTGAACTGGAACTTGAATTCGAACTTGAACTCGAACTAGAACTTGAACTCGAACTAGAACTTGTACTGGAAATTAAATTCGAAATTATACTCGAACTTGAATTCGGACTCAAACGGACTTGAACTTGATCTTGAATTTGAACTCGAACTTGAACTCGAACTGGAACTCGAACTTGAATTGCAACTTGAACTTCAACTTGAATTTGAACTTGAACTCGAACTTTAACTCGAACTTGAACTCGAACTCGAACTTCAACTTGAACTTGAACTCGACCTTTACCTCGAACTTGAACTCGAACTTGAATTTGTCTTGAACTTGAACTCGAACTTGAACTCGAACTTGAACTTGAATTCGAAGTGACCTGAGGTTTAGCTTAAGCTTAACGCGAACTGAGATGAACTTAAATTTGAACTTGAACTCGAACTTAAATTTGAAAATGATCTCGAACTCGAATTTACCTTGAACTTGAACTCGATCTTGAATTCGAACTTGAACTTGAACTAAAACTTGAATTCGACGTGACCTGAACTTTATGTTAAACTTTAACTCGAAATAATTTGAACTTAAACTTGAACTTAAACTTGAACTTGAACTCGAACTTGAATTTGAACTTGAAATCGAAATAGAACTTCAACGCGAAATTAAACTCGAACTGATCGATCTTGAACTTGAACTCGAACTTTAGCTTGAAGTTGAATTCGATCTTGAACTCGAACTTGAAGTTGGACTCGAACTGACTTGAACTTGACCTAAAACTTGAACTTAAACTTGAACTTTAACTTGAATTTGACCTTTAACTCGAACTTGAACTCGAACTTGAATTTGCCTTGAACTTGAACTCGAACTTGAACTCGAATTTAAACTTGAACTTAAAGTGACCTGAACTTGAGCTTAAATTTAACTTGAACTGATTTGAACTTAAATTTAAACTTGAACTCGAACTTGAATTTGAAGGTGTACTCGAACTTGAATTTACCTCGAACTTTAACTCAAACTTGAATTCGAACTCGAAATTGAACTTGAACTTGAACTAGAACTGACCTGAACTTGACTTTAAACTTCAACTTGAACTTGAACTTGAATTCGACCTTTAACTCGATCTTAAACTAGAACTTGAATTTGCCTTGAATTTGAACTCGAACTTGAACTCGAACAATAACTTGAATTCGAAGTGACCTGAACTTGCGCTTAAACTTTAACTCGAAATAATTTGAACTTAAACTTGAACTTGAACTCGAACTGATCTGAACTTGAACTTGAACTCGAACTTGAATTCGATCTTGAACTCGAATTTGAAGTTGGACTCGAATTGACCTGAACTTGAACTTGAAATTGAATTCGATCTTGAACTCGAATTTGGACTCGAACTTAAATTCCAACTTGAACTCGAACTTGAATTCCAACTTGAACTCGAACTTGAAAATGAACTTGAACTCCAACTCTGACTTGAACTCGAACTTGAACTTTGACTCGAACTGACCTGAACTCGAACTTGGACTTGAAGTCGAACAGAAACTCGAACATGAACTCGGACTTGAACTCGAAATTGAATAAGCCTTGAACTTGAACTCGAACTTGAAATCAAAATTGAACTCGAACTAGAACTTGAATTCGAAGTGACCTGAACTTGAGCTTATACTTTGACTCGAACTGATTAGAACTTAAACTTGAACTTGAACTCGAAATTGAATTCGACACTAAACTCGAATTTGAATTCGGACTCAAACGGACGTGAACTTGAACTTGAACTCGAACTTGAAGTCGAATTTGGACTCGAACTTGAATTCTAACTTGAACTCGAACTTGAATTCCAACTTGAACTCGAACTTGAAAATGAACTTGAACTCCAACTCGGACTTGAACTCGAACTTGAACTTGGACTCGAACTGACCTGAACTTGAACTTAAACTTGAACTTGAACTTGAACTTGAACTCGACCTTTAAATCGAACTTGAACTCAAACTTGAATTTGCCTTGAACTTGAACTCGAACTTGAACTCGAATTTAAACTTGAATTCGAAGTGACTTGAACTTGAGCTTAAATATAACGCGAACTGATTTGAACTTAAACTTGAACTTGAACTTGAACTTGAACTCGAACTGATCTGAACTTGAACTTGGACTCGAACTTGAACTCGAACTTGAACTTGTACTTGAACTGATCTGAACTTGAACTTGAAGTTGAAGTCGAACTTTAACTGTAACTTGAATTCGATTTTGAACTCGAACTTAAAGTTGGACTCGAACTGACCTGAACTTGACTTTAAACTTCAACTTGAACTTGAACTTGAATTCGACCTTTAACTCGATCTTAAACTAGAACTTGAATTTGCCTTGAATTTGAACTCGAACTTGAACTCGAATTTAAACTTGAACTTAAAGTGACCTGGACTTGAGCTTAAATTTAACTTGAACTGATTTGAACTTAAACTTAAACTTGAACTCGAACTTGAATTTGAAGGTGTACTCGAACTTGAATTTACCTCGAACTTTAACTCAAACTTGAATTCGATCTCGAAATTGAACTTGAACTTGAACTAGAACTGACCTGAACTTGACTTTAAACTTCAACTTGAACTTGAACTTGAATTCGATCTTGAACTCGAATTTGAAGTTGGACTCGAATTGACCTGAACTTGAACTTGAAATTGAATTCGATCTTGAACTCGAATTTGAAGTTGGACTCGAATTGACCTGAACTTGAACTTGAAATTGAATTCGATCTTGAACTCGAATTTGGACTCGAACTTATATTCCAACTTGAACTCGAACTTGAATTCCAACTTGAACTCGAACTTGAAAATGAACTTGAACTCCAACTCTGACTTGAACTCGAACTTGAACTTTGACCCGAACTGACCTGAACTCGAACTTGGACTTGAAGTCGAACAGAAACTCGAACATGAACTCGAACTTGAACTCGAAATTGAATATGCCTTGAACTTGAACTCGAACTTGAAATCACAATTGAACTCGAACTAGAACTTGAATTCGAAGTGACCTGAACTTGAGCTTATACTTTGACTCGAACTGATTAGAACTTAAACTTGAACTTGAACTCGAAATTGAATTCTACACTAAACTCGAATTTGAATTCGGACTCAAACGGACGTGAACTTGAACTTGAACTCGAACTTGAAGTCGAATTTGGACTCGAACTGGAATTCTAACTTGAACTCGAACTTGAATTCCAACTTGAACTCGAACTTGAAAATGAACTTGAACTCCAACTCGGACTTGAACTCGAACTTGAACTTGGACTCGAACTGACCTGAACTTGAACTTAAACTTGAACTTGAACTTGAACTTGAACTCGACCTTTAACTCGAACTTGAATTTGAACTTGAATTTGCCTTGAACTTGAACTCGAACTTGAACTCGATTTTAAACTTCAATTCGAAGTGACCTGAACTTGAGCTTAAATATAACGCGAACTGATTTGAACTTAAACTTGAACTTGAACTCGAACTGATCTGAACTTAAACTTGGACTCGAACTTGAACTCGAACTTGAACTCGAATTTGAACTCGAACTTGAAAATGAACTTGAACTCCAACTCTGACTTGAACTCGAACTTGAATATGCCTTGAACTTAAACTCGAACTTGAAATCAAAATTGAACTCGAACTAGAACTTGAATTCGAAGTGACCTGAACTTGAGCTTATACTTTGACTCGAACTGATTAGAACTTAAACTTGAACTTGAACTCGAAATTGAATTCGAAACTAAACTCGAATTTGAATTCGGACTCAAACGGACGTGAACTTGAACTTGAACTCGCACTTTAAGTCGAATTTGGACTCGAACTTGAATTCTAACTTGAACTCGAACTTGAATTCTAACTTGAACTCGAACTTGAAAATGAACTTGAACTCCAACGCGGACTTGAACTCGAACTTGAACTTGGACTCGAACTGACCTGAACTTGAACTTAAACTTGAACTTGAACTTGAACTTGAACTCGACCTTTAACTCGAACTTGAATTTAAACTTGAATTTGCTTTGAACTTGAACTCGAACTTGAACTCGATTTTAAACTTGAATTCGAAGTGACCTGAACTTGAGCTTAAATATAACGCGAACTGATTTGAACTTAAACTTGAACTTGAACTCGAACTGATCTGAACTTGAACTTGGACTCGAACTTGAACTCGAACTTGAACTCGAATTTGAACTCGAACTTGAACTCAAACTTGAACTTGTGCTTGAACTGATCTGAACTTGAACTTGAAGTTGAAGCCGAACTTTAACTGTAACTTGAATTCGATCTTGAACTCGAACTTAAAGTTGGACTCGAACTGACCTGAACATGAACTTAAACTTGAACTTGAACTTGAAGTCGAACATAAACTCGAACATGAACTCGGACTTGAACTCGAACTTGAATTTGCCTTGAACTTGAACTCGAACTCGAAATCGAAATTGAACTCGAAATAGAACATGAATTCGAAGTGACCTGAACATGAGCTTAAATTTTAACTCGAACTGATGTGAATTTAAACTTGAATTTGAACTCGAATTTGAATTCGAAATTAAACTCGAAATTGAATTCGGACTAAAAGGGACCTGAACTTGAACTTGAACTCGAACTTGAACTCTAACTTGAACTGGAACTTGAATTCCAACTTGAACTCGAACTTGAAATTGGACTTGAATTGACCTGAACTTAAACTTAAACTTGAACTTGAACGTGAACTCAACCTTTAACTCGAACTTGATCTTGAACTTGAATTTGCCTTGAACTTGAACTCGAACTTGAACTTGAATTTGAAGTGACCTATACCTGAAATTTCACTCGAACTGATTTGAACTTAAACTTTAACTTGAACTCGAACTTGAATTTGAAGATGAACTCAAACTTGAATTTACCTCGAACTTGAACTGGAACTTGAATTCGAACTTGAACTCGAACTAGAACTTGAACTCGAACTAGAACTTGTACTGGAAATTAAATTCGAAATTATACTCGAACTTGAATTCGGACTCAAACGGACTTGAACTTGATCTTGAATTTGAACTCGAACTTGAACTCGAACTGGAACTCGAACTTGAATTGCAACTTGAACTTCAACTTGAATTTGAACTTGAACTCGAACTTTAACTCGAACTTGAACTCGAACTCGAACTTGAACTTGAACTTGAACTCGACCTTTACCTCGAACTTGAACTCGAACTTGAATTTGTCTTGAACTTGAACTCGAACTTGAACTCGAACTTGAACTTGAATTCGAAGTGACCTGAGGTTTAGCTTAA
This sequence comes from Melophagus ovinus, assembly GCA_023089585.1. Classification (NCBI taxonomy): domain Eukaryota; kingdom Metazoa; phylum Arthropoda; class Insecta; order Diptera; family Hippoboscidae; genus Melophagus; species Melophagus ovinus. Next base: position 42,518 of record JAKKIB010000107.1, read on the forward strand.
GCTTAACGCGAACTGAGATGAACTTAAATTTGAACTTGAACTCGAACTTAAATTTGAAAATGATCTCGAACTCGAATTTACCTTGAACTTGAACTCGATCTTGAATTCGAACTTGAACTTGAACTAAAACTTGAATTCGACGTGACCTGAACTTTATGTTAAACTTTAACTCGAAATAATTTGAACTTAAACTTGAACTTAAACTTGAACTTGAACTCGAACTTGAATTTGAACTTGAAATCGAAATAGAACTTCAACGCGAAATTAAACTCGAACTGATCGATCTTGAACTTGAACTCGAACTTTAGCTTGAAGTTGAATTCGATCTTGAACTCGAACTTGAAGTTGGACTCGAACTGACTTGAACTTGACCTAAAACTTGAACTTAAACTTGAACTTTAACTTGAATTTGACCTTTAACTCGAACTTGAACTCGAACTTGAATTTGCCTTGAACTTGAACTCGAACTTGAACTCGAATTTAAACTTGAACTTAAAGTGACCTGAACTTGAGCTTAAATTTAACTTGAACTGATTTGAACTTTTAATTTAAACTTGAACTCGAACTTGAATTTGGAGGTGTACTCGAACTTGAATTTACCTCGAACTTTAACTCAAACTTGAATTCGAACTCGAAATTGAACTTGAACTTGAACTAGAACTGACCTGAACTTGACTTTAAACTTCAACTTGAACTTGAACTTGAATTCGACCTTTAACTCGATCTTAAACTAGAACTTGAATTTGCCTTGAATTTGAACTCGAACTTGAACTCGAACAATAACTTGAATTCGAAGTGACCTGAACTTGCGCTTAAACTTTAACTCGAAATAATTTGAACTTAAACTTGAACTTGAACTCGAACTGATCTGAACTTGAACTTGAACTCGAACTTGAATTCGATCTTGAACTCGAATTTGAAGTTGGACTCGAATTGACCTGAACTTGAACTTGAAATTGAATTCGATCTTGAACTCGAATTTGGACTCGAACTTATATTCCAACTTGAACTCGAACTTGAATTCCAACTTGAACTCGAACTTGAAAATGAACTTGAACTCCAACTCTGACTTGAACTCGAACTTGAACTTTGACTCGAACTGACCTGAACTCGAACTTGGACTTGAAGTCGAACAGAAACTCGAACATGAACTCGGACTTGAACTCGAAATTGAATATGCCTTGAACTTGAACTCGAACTTGAAATCAAAATTGAACTCGAACTAGAACTTGAATTCGAAGTGACCTGAACTTGAGCTTATACTTTGACTCGAACTGATTAGAACTTAAACTTGAACTTGAACTCGAAATTGAATTCGACACTAAACTCGAATTTGAATTCGGACTCAAACGGACGTGAACTTGAACTTGAACTCGAACTTGAAGTCCAATTTGGACTCGAACTTGAATTCTAACTTGAACTCGAACTTGAATTCCAACTTGAACTCGAACTTGAAAATGAACTTGAACTCCAACTCGGACTTGAACTCGAACTTGAACTTGGACTCGAACTGACCTGAACTTGAACTTAAACTTGAAGTTGAACTTGAACTTGAACTCGACCTTTAACTCGAACTTGAATTTAAACATGAATTTGCTTTGAACTTGAACTCGCACTTGAACTCGATTTTAAACTTGAATTCGAAGTGACCTGAACTTGAGCTTAAATATAACGCGAACTGATTTGAACTTAAACTTGAACTTGAACTCGAACTGATCTGAACTTGAACTTGGACTCGAACTTGAACTCGAACTTGAACTCGAATTTGAACTCGAACTTGAACTCGAACTTGAACTTGTGCTTGAACTGATCTGAACTTGAACTTGAAGTTGAAGCCGAACTTTAACTGTAACTTGAATTCGATCTTGAACTCGAACTTAAAGTTGGACTCGAACTGACCTGAACATGAACTTAAACTTGAACTTGAACTTGAACTTGAAGTCGAACATAAACTCGAACATGAACTCGGACTTGAACTCGAACTTGAATTTGCCTTGAACTTGAACTCGAACTCGAAATCGAAATTGAACTCGAAATAGAACATGAATTCGAAGTGACCTGAACTTGAGCTTAAACTTTAACTCGAACTGATTTGATCTTAAACTTGAACTTGAACTCGAAATTGAATTCGAAATTAAACTCGAACTTGAATTCGAATTCAAACGGACCTGAACTTGAACTTGAACTCGAACTTGAACTCTAACTTGAACTGGAACTTGAATTCCAACTTGAACTCGAACTTGAAATTGGACTTGAATTGACCTGAACTTAAACTTAAACTTGAACTTGAACGTGAACTCAACCTTTAACTCGAACTTGATTTGAACTTGAATTTGCCTTGAATTTGAACTCGAACTTGAACTTGAATTTGAAGTGACCTCTACCTGAAATTTTACTCGAACTGATTTGAACTTAAACTTTAACTTGAACTCGAACTTGAATTTGAAGATGAACTCAAACTTGAATTTACCTCGAACTTGAACTGGAACTTGAATTCGAACTTGAACTCGAACAAGAACTTGAACTCGAACTAGAACTTGTACTGGAAATTAAATTCGAAATTATACTCGAACTTGATTTCGGACTCAAACGGACTTGAACTTGATCTTGAATTTGAACTCGAACTTGAACTCGAACTGGAACTCGAACTTGAATTGCAACTTGAACTTCAACTTGAATTTGAACTTGAACTCGAACTTTAACTCGAACTTGTACTCGAACTCGAACTTGAACTTGAACTTGAACTCGATCTTTACCTCGAACTTGAACTCGAACTTGAATTTGTCTTGAACTTGAACTCGAACTTGAACTCGAACTTGAACTTGAATTCGAAGTGACCTGAGGTTTAGCTTAAGCTTAACGCGAACTGAGATGAACTTAAATTTGAACTTGAACTCGAACTTAAATTTGAAAATGATCTCGAACTCGAATTTACCTTGAACTTGAACTCGATCTTGAATTCGAACTTGAACTTGAACTAAAACTTGAATTCGACGTGACCTGAACTTTATGTTAAATTTTAACTCGAAATAATTTGAACTTAAACTTGAACTTAAACTTTAACTTGAACTCGAACTTGAATTTGAACTTGAAATCGAAATAGAACTTCAACGCGAAATTAAACTCGAACTGATCGATCTTGAACTTGAACTCGAACTTTAGCTTGAAGTTGAATTCGATCTTGAACTCGAACTTGAAGTTGGACTCGAACTGACTTGAACTTGACCTAAAACTTGAACTTAAACTTGAACTTTAACTTGAATTTGACCTTTAACTCGAACTTGAACTCGAACTTGAATTTGCCTTGAACTTGAACTCGAACTTGAACTCGAATTTAAACTTGAACTTAAAGTGACCTGAACTTGAGCTTAAATTTAACTTGAACTGATTTGAACTTAAATTTAAACTTGAACTCGAACTTGAATTTGAAGGTGTACTCGAACTTGAATTTACCTCGAACTTTAACTCAAACTTGAATTCGAACTCGAAATTGAACTTGAACTTGAACTAGAACTGACCTGAACTTGACTTTAAACTTCAACTTGAACTTGAACTTGAATTCGACCTTTAACTCGATCTTAAACTAGAACTTGAATTTGCCTTGAATTTGAACTCGAACTTGAACTCGAACAATAACTTGAATTCGAAGTGACCTGAACTTGCGCTTAAACTTTAACTCGAAATAATTTGAACTTAAACTTGAACTTGAACTCGAACTGATCTGAACTTGAACTTGAACTCGAACTTGAATTCGATCTTGAACTCGAATTTGAAGTTGGACTCGAATTGACCTGAACTTGAAATTGAATTCGATCTTGAACTCGAATTTGGACTCGAACTTAAATTCCAACTTGAACTCGAAATTGAATTCCAACTTGAACTCGAACTTGAAAATGAACTTGAACTCCAACTCTGACTTGAACTCGAACTTGAACTTTGACTCGAACTGACCTGAACTCGAAATTGGACTTGAAGTCGAACAGAAACTCGAACATGAACTCGGACTTGAACTCGAAATTGAATAAGCCTTGAACTTGAACTCGAACTTGAAATCAAAATTGAACTCGAACTAGAACTTGAATTCGAAGTGACCTGAACTTGAGCTTATACTTTGACTCGAACTGATTAGAACTTAAACTTGAACTTGAACTCGAAATTGAATTCGACACTAAACTCGAATTTGAATTCGGACTCAAACGGACGTGAACTTGAAATTGAACTCGAACTTGAAGTCGAATTTGGACTCGAACTTGAATTCTAACTTGAACTCGAACTTGAATTCCAACTTGAACTCGAACTTGAAAATGAACTTGAACTCCAACTCGGACTTGAACTCGAACTTGAACTTGGACTCGAACTGACCTGAACTTGAACTTAAACTTGAACTTGAACTTGAACTTGAACTCGACCTTTAAATCGAACTTGAACTCAAACTTGAATTTGCCTTGAACTTGAACTCGAACTTGAACTCGAATTTAAACTTGAATTCGAAGTGACCTGAACTTGAGCTTAAATATAACGCGAACTGATTTGAACTTAAACTTGAACTTGAACTTGAACTCGAACTGATCTGAACTTGAACTTGGACTCGAACTTGAACTCGAACTTGAACTTGTACTTGAACTGATCTGAACTTGAACTTGAAGTTGAAGTCGAACTTTAACTGTAACTTGAATTCGATTTTGAACTCGAACTTAAAGTTGGACTCGAACTGACCTGAACTTGACTTTAAACTTCAACTTGAACTTGAACTTGAATTCGACCTTTAACTCGATCTTAAACTTGAACTTGAATTTGCCTTGAATTTGATCTCGAACTTGAACTCGAATTTAAACTTGAACTTAAAGTGACCTGGACTTGAGCTTAAATTTAACTTGAACTGATTTGAACTTAAACTTAAACTTGAACTCGAACTTGAATTTGAAGGTGTACTCAAACTTGAATTTACCTCGAACTTTAACTCAGACTTGAATTCGATCTCGAAATTGAACTTGAACTTGAACTAGAACTGACCTGAACTTGACTTTAAACTTCAACTTGAACTTGAACTTGAATTCGATCTTGAACTCGAATTTGAAGTTGGACTCGAATTGACCTGAACTTGAACTTGAAATTAAATTCGATCTTGAACTCGAATTTGAAGTTGGACTCGAATTGACCTGAACTTGAACTTGAAATTGAATTCGATCTTGAACTCGAATTTGGACTCGAACTTAAATTCCAACTTGAACTCGAACTTGAATTCCAACTTGAACTCGAACTTGAAAATGAACTTGAACTCCAACTCTGACTTGAACTCGAACTTGAACTTTGACTCGAACTGACCTGAACTCGAAATTGGACTTGAAGTCGAACAGAAACTCGAACATGAACTCGGACTTGAACTCGAAATTGAATAAGCCTTGAACTTGAACTCGAACTTGAAATCAAAATTGAACTCGAACTAGAACTTGAATTCGAAGTGACCTGAACTTGAGCTTATATTTTGACTCGAACTGATTAGAACTTAAACTTGAACTTGAACTCGAAATTGAATTCGACACTAAACTCGAATTTGAATTCGGACTCAAACGGACGTGAACTTGAACTTGAACTCGAACTTGAAGTCGAATTTGGACTCGAACTTGAATTCTAACTTAAACTCGAACTTGAATTCCAACTTGAACTCGAACTTGAAAATGAACTTGAACTCCAACTCGGACTTGAACTCGAACTTGAACTTGGACTCGAACTGACCTGAACTTGAACTTAAACTTGAACTTGAACTTGAACTTGAACTCGACCTTTAACTCGAACTTGAACTCAAACTTGAATTTGCCTTGAACTTGAACTCGAACTTGAACTCGAATTTAAACTTGAATTCGAAGTGACCTGAACTTGAGCTTAAATATAACGCGAACTGATTTGAACTTAAACTTGAACTTGAACTCGAACTTGAACTCGAACTGATCTGAACTTGAACTTGGACTCGAACTTGAACTCGAACTTGAACTTGTACTTGAACTGATTTGAACTTGAACTTGAAGTTGAAGTCGAACTTTAACTGTAACTTGAATTCGATTTTGAACTCGAACTTAAAGTTGGACTCGAACTGACCTGAACTTGACTTTAACTTCAACTTGAACTTGAACTTGAATTCGACCTTTAACTCGAACTTAACTAGAACTTGAATTTGCCTTGAATTTGAACTCGAACTTGAACTCGAATTTAAACTTGAACTTAAGTGACTTGACTTGAGCTTAAATTTAACTTGAACTGATTTGAACTTAAACTTAAACTTGAACTCGAACTTGAATTTGAAGGTGTACTCGAACTTGAATTTACCTCGAACTTTAACTCAAACTTGAATTCGATCTCGAAATTGAACTTGAACTTGAACTAGAACTGACCTGAACTTGACTTTAAACTTCAACTTGAACTTGAACTTGAATTCGAACTTGAACTCGAATTGAATTGGACTCGAATTGACCTGAACTTGAACTTGAAATTGAATTCGATCTTGAACTCGAATTTGAAGTTGGACTCGAATTAACCTGAACTTGAACTTGAAATTGAATTCGATCTTGAACTCGAATTTGGACTCGAACTTATATTCCAACTTGAACTCGAACTTGAATTCCAACTTGAACTCGAACTTGAAAATGAACTTGAACTCCAACTCTGACTTGAACTCGAACTTGAACTTTGACTCGAACTGACCTGAACTCGAACTTGGACTTGAAGTCGAACAGAAACTCGAACATGAACTCGGACTTGAACTCGAAATTGAATATGCCTTGAACTTGAACTCGAACTTGAAATCACAATTGAACTCGAACTAGAACTTGAATTCGAAGTGACCTGAACTTGAGCTTATACTTTGACTCGAACTGATTAGAACTTAAACTTGAACTTGAACTCGAAATTGAATTCGACACTAAACTCGAATTTGAATTCGGACTCAAACGGACGTGAACTTGAACTTGAACTCGAACTTGAAGTCGAATTTGGACTCGAACTTGAATTCTAACTTGAACTCGAACTTGAATTCCAACTTGAACTCGAACTTGAAAATGAACTTGAACTCCAACTCGGACTTGAACTCGAACTTGAACTTGGACTCGAACTGACCTGAACTTGAACTTAAACTTGAACTTGAACTTGAACTTGAACTCGACCTTTAACTCGAACTTGAATTTGAACTTGAATTTGCCTTGAACTTGAACTCGAACTTGAACTCGATTTTAAACTTGAATTCGAAGTGACCTGAACTTGAGCTTAAATATAACGCGAACTGATTTGAACTTAAACTTGAACTTGAACTCGAACTGATCTGAACTTAAACTTGGACTCGAACTTGAACTCGAACTTGAACTCGAATTTGAACTCGAACTTGAACTCGAACTTGAACTTGTGCTTGAACTGATCTGAACTTGAACTTGAAGTTGAAGCCGAACTTTAACTGTAACTTGAATTCGATCTTGAACTCGAACTTAAAGTTGGACTCGAACTGACCTGAACTTGAACTTAAACTTGAACTTGAACTTGAACTTGAAGTCGAACATAAACTCGAACATGAACTCGGACTTGAACTCGAACTTGAATTTGCCTTGAACTTGAACTCGAACTCGAAATCGAAATTGAACTCGAAATAGAACATGAATTCGAAGTGACCTGAACATGAGCTTAAATTTTAACTCGAACTGATGTGAATTTAAACTTGAATTTGAACTCGAATTTGAATTCGAAATTAAACTCAAACTTGAATTCGGACTAAAAGGGACCTGAACTTGAACTTGAACTCGAACTTGAACTCTAACTTGAACTGGAACTTGAATTCCAACTTGAACTCGAACTTAAAATTGGACTTGAATTGACCTGAACTTAAACTTAAACTTGAACTTGAACTTGAACTCAACCTTTAACTCGAACTTGATCTTGAACTTGATTTTGCCTTGAACTTGAACTCGAACTTGCACTCGAACTTGAACTTGAATTTGAAGTGACCTGTACCTGAAATTTTACTCGAACTGATTTGAATTTAAACTTGAACTTGAACTCGAACTGATCTGAACTTGAACTTGGACTCGAACTTGAACTCGAACTTGAACTCGAATTTGAACTCGAACTTGAACTCGAACTTCAACTTGTGCTTGAACTGATCTGAACATGAACTTGAAGTTGAAGTCGAACTTTAACTGTAACTTGAATTCGATCTTGAACTCAAACTTAAAGTTGGACTCGAACTGACCTGAACTTGAACTTAAACTTGAACTTGAACTTGAACTTGAAGTCGAACATAAACTCGAACATGAACTCGGACTGGAACTCGAACTTGAATTTGCCTTGAACTTGAACTCGAACTCGAAATCGAAATTGAACTCGAAATAGAACATGAATTCGAAGTGACCTGAACATGAGCTTAAATTTTAACTCGAACTGATGTTAATTTAAACTTGAATTTGAACTCGAATTTGAATTCGAAATTAAACTCAAACTTGAATTCGGACTAAAACGGACCTGAACTTGAACTTGAACTCGAACTTGAACTCTAACTTGAACTAGAACTTGAATTCCAACTTGAACTCGAACTTGAACTTGGACTTGAATTGACCTGAACTTAAACTTAAACTTGAACTTGAACTTGAACTCAACCTTTAACTCGAACTTGATCTTGAACTTGAATTTGCCTTGAACTTGAACTCGAACTTGAACTTGAATTTGAAGTGACCTGTACCTGAAATTTTACTCGAACTGATTTGAACTTAAACTTGAACTTGAACTCGAACTTGAATTTGAAGGGAACTCGAACTTGAATTTACTTTGAACTTGAACTCGAACTTGAATTTGAACTTGAACTCGAACTAGAACTTGAACTCGAACTAGAACTTGAACTGGAAATTAAATTCGAAATTATACTCGAACTTGAATTCGGACTCAAACGGACTTGAACTTGATCTTGAATTTGAACTCGAACTTGAACTCGAACTGGAACTCGAACTTGAATTGCAACTTGAACTTCAACTTGAATTTGAACTTGAACTCGAACTTTAACTCGAACTTGAACTCGAACTCGAACTTGAACTTGAACTTGAACTCGACCTTTACCTCGAACTTGAACTCGAACTTGAATTTGTCTTGAAATTGAACTCGAACTTGAACTCGAACTTGAACTTGAATTCGAAGTGACCTGAGCTTTAGTTTAAGCTTAAATTTGAACTTGAACTCGAACTTAAATTTGAAAATGATCTCGAACTCGAATTTACCTTGAACTTGAACTCGATCTTGAATTCGAACTTGAACTTGACTAAAACTTGAATTCGACGTGACTTGAACTTTATGTTAAACTTTAACTCGAAATAATTTGAACTTAAACTTGAACTTAAACTTGAACTTGAACTCGAACTTGAATTTGAACTTGAAATCGAAATAGAACTTCAACGCGAAATTAAACTCGAACTGATCGATCTTGAACTTGAACTCGAACTTTAGCTTGAAGTTGAATTCGATCTTGAACTCGAACTTGAAGTTGGACTCGAACTGACTTGAACTTGACCTAAAACTTGAACTCAAACTTGAACTTTAACTTGAATTTGACCTTTAACTCGAACTTGAACTCGAACTTGAATTTGCCTTGAACTTGAACTCGAACTTGAACTCGAATTTAAACTTGAACTTAAAGTGACCTGGACTTGAGCTTAAATTTAACTTGAACTGATTTGAACTTAAACTTAACTTGAACTCGAACTTGAATTTGAAGGTGTACTCGAACTTGAATTTACCTCGAACTTTAACTCAAACTTGAACTCGAACTCGAAATTGAACTTGAACTTGATCTAGAACTGACCTGAACTTGACTTTAAACTTCAACTTGAACTTGAACTTGAATTCGATCTTGAACTCGAATTTGAAGTTGGACTCGAATTGACCTGAACTTGAACTTGAAATTTTATTCGATCTTGAACTCGAATTTGGACTCGAACTTAAATTCCAACTTGAACTCGAACTTGAATTCCAACTTGAACTCGAACTTGAAAATGAACTTGAACTCCAACTCTGACTTGAACTCGAACTTGAACTTTGACTCGAACTGACCTGAAATCGAACTTGGACTTGAAGTCGAACAGAAACTCGAACATGAACTCGGACTTGAACTCGAAATTGAATATGCCTTGAACTTAAACTCGAACTTGAAATCAAAATTGAACTCGAACTAGAACTTGAATTCGAAGTGACCTGAACTTCAACTTATACTTTGACTCGAACTGATTAGAACTTAAACTTGAACTTGAACTCGAAATTGAATTCGAAACTAAACTCGAATTTGAATTCGGACTCAAACGGACGTGAACTCGAACTTGAATTCCAACTTGAACTCGAACTTGAAAATGAACTTGAACTCCAACTCTGACTTGAACTCGAACTTGAACTTTGACTCGAACTGACCTGAACTCGAACTTAAACTTGAACTTGGACTTGAAGTCGAACAGAAACTCGAACATGAATTCAGACTTGAACTCGAAATTGAATTTGCCTTGAACTTGAACTCGAACTTGAAATCAAAATTGAACTCGAACTAGAACTTGAATTCGAAGTGACCTGAACTTGAGCTTAAACTTTGACTCGAACTGATTAGAACTAAAACTTGAACTTGAACTCGAAATTGAATTCGAAACTAAACTCGAATTTGAATTCGGACTCAAACTGACCTGAACTTGAACTTGAACTCGAACTTGAAGTCGAATTTGGACTCGAACTTTAATTCCAACTTGAACTCGAACTTGAACTCCAACTTGAACTCGAACTTGAAAATGTACTTGAACTCCAACTCGGACTTGAACTCGAACTTGAACTTGGACTCGAACTGACCTGAACTTGAACTTAAACTTGAACTTGAACTTGAACTTGAACTCGACCTTTAACTCGAACTTGAACTCGAACTTGAATTTGCCTTGAACTTGAACTCGAACTTGAACTCGATTTTAAACTTGAATTCGAAGTGACCTGAACTTGAGCTTAAATATAACGCGAACTGATTTGAATTTAAACTTGAACTTGAACTCGAACTGATCTGAACTTGAACTTGGACTCGAACTTGAACTCGAACTTGAACTCGAATTTGAACTCGAACTTGAACTCGAACTTGAACTTGTGCTTGAACTGATCTGAACATGAACTTGAAGTTGAAGTCGAACTTTAACTGTAACTTGAATTCGATCTTGAACTCAAACTTAAAGTTGGACTCGAACTGACCTGAACTTGAACCTAAACTTGAACTTGAACTTGAACTTGAAGTCGAACATAAACTCGAACACGAACTCGGACTGGAACTCGAACTTGAATTTGCCTTGAACTTGAACTCGAACTCGAAATCGAAATTGAACTCGATTTTAAACTTGAATTCGAAGTGACCTGAACATGAGCTTAAATTTTAACTCGAACTGATGTTAATTTAAACTTGAATTTGAACTCGAATTTGAATTTGAAATTAACTCAAACTTGAATTCGGACTCAAACGGACCTGAACTTGAACTTGAACTCGAACTTGAACTCTAACTTGAACTAGAACTTGAATTCAACTTGAACTCGAACTTGAACTTGGACTTGAATTGACCTGAACTTAAACTTAAACTTGAACTTGAACTTGAACTTGAACTCCAACTCGACTTGATCTTGAACTTGAATTTGCCTTGAACTTGAACTCGAATTTAAACTTGAATTTAAAGTGACCTGTACCTGAAATTTTACTCGAACTGATTTGAACTTAAACTTTAACTTGAACTCGAACTTGAATTTGAAAATGACTCAAACTTGAATTTACCTCGAACTTGAACTGAAACTTGAATTCGAACTTGAACTCGAACTAGAACTTGAACTCGAACTAGAACTTGAACTGGAAATTAAATTCGAAATTATACTCGAACTTGAATTCGGACTCAAACGGACTTGAACTGATCTTGAATTTGAACTCGAACTTGAACTCGAACTGGAACTCGAACAATAAACTAGAACTTCGAAGTGAACTGAACTTGAACTTAAAACTTTAACTCGAAGTAACTCGAACTTGAACTTGAACTTGAATCGAACTTGAACTCGAACTTGAACTTGAACTCGAACTTGAATTCGAACTTGAACTCGAATTTGAAGTTGAACTCGAATTGACCTGAACTTAAACTTGAACTTGAACTCGATCTTAAATTTGAATTTGACTCGAACTTAATTTGAACTTGAACTCGAACTTGAATTCCAACTTGAACTCGAACTTGAATTCGAATGAACTTGAACTCCAAATCTGACTTGAACTGAACTTGAACTTTAACTCGAACTGAACTGAACTTGAACTTGAACTTGAAGTCGAACAGAAACTCGAACATGTTCTCGGACTTGAACTCGAAATTGAATTTGCTTGAACTTAAACTCGAACTTGAAATCAAAATTGAACTCGAACTAGAACTTGAATTGAAGTGACCTGAACTTGAACTTAAACTTGACTCGAACTGATTGAACTTAAACTTGAACTTGAACTCGAACTTGAATTTGAACTAAACTCGAACTTGAACTCGAACTTAAACTTGAACTGACTTGAACTTGAACTCGAACTTGAAGTCGAACTTGAACTCGAACTTGAATTTAAACTTGAACTCGAACTTGAATTTGAAGGTGTACTCGAACTTGAATTTACCTCGAACTTTAACTCAAACTTGAATTCGAACTCGAAATTGAACTTGAACTTGAACTAGAACTGACCTGAACTTGACTTTAAACTTCAACTTGAACTTGAACTTGAATTCGACCTTTAACTCGATCTTAAACTAGAACTTGAATTTGCCTTGAATTTGAACTCGAACTTGAACTCGAACAATAACTTGAATTCGAAGTGACCTGAACTTGCGCTTAAATAAACGCGAACTGAATTTGAATTAAACTTGAACTTGAACTCGAACTGATCTGAACTTGAACTTGGACTCGAACTGAACTCGAATTGAACTCGAACTTGAACTCGAACTTGAACTTGTGCTTGAAACTGATCTGAACTTGAACTTGAAGTTGAAGCCGAACTTTAACTGTAACTTGAATTCGATCTTGAACTCGAACTTAAAGTGGACTTCGAACTGACCTGAACTGAACTTAAACTTGAACTTTGACTGAACTTGAACTTGAAGTCGAACATAAACTCGAACAAGAACTCGGACTTGAACTCGAACTTGAATTTGCCTTGAACTTGAACGCGAACTCGAAATCGAAATTGAACTCGAAATAGAACATGAATTCGAAGTGACCTGAACATGAGCTTAAATTTTAACTCGAACTGATGTTAATTTAAACTTGAATTTGAACTCGAATTTGAATTTGAAATTAAACTCAAACTTGAATTCGGACTAAAACGGACCTGAACTTGAACTTGAACTCGAACTTGAACTCTAACTTGAACTCGAACTTGAATTCTACTTGAACTCGAACTTGAATTTCCAACTTGAAACTCGAACTTGAAAATGAACTTGAACTCCAACTCGGACCTTGAACTCGAACTTGAATTTGCCTTGACTTGAACTCGAATTTTGAACTTGAACTTAAAGTGGACCTGAACTTGAGCTTAAATTAACTTGAACTGATTTGAACTGAATTTAAACTTGAACTTGGAACTTGAATTTGAAGTGTACTCGAACTTGAATTTTACCTCGAACTTTAACTCAACTTGAATTCGAACTCGAAATTGAACTTGAACTTGAAACTAGAACTGACCTGAACTGACTTTAAATTCAACTTGAAACTTGAACTTGAATTCGACCTTTAACTCGATCTTAAACTAGAACTTGAATTTGCCTTGAATTTGAACTCGAACTTGAACTCGAACAATAACTTGAATTCGAAGTGACTGAACTTGCGTTAAAACTTTAACTCGAAGTAATTTGAACTTGAACTTGACTTGAATGACTGATCTGAACTTGAACTTGAACTCGAACTTGAATTCGATCTTGAACTCGAATTTGAAGTTGGACTCGAATTGACCTGAACTTAAACTTGAATTGAATACCTGAACTTGAACTCGAATTTGGACTCGAACTTATATTCCAACTTGAACTCGAACTTGAATTCCAACTTGAACTCGAACTTGAAAATGAACTTGAACTCCAACTCTGACTTGAACTCGAACTTGAACTTTGACTCGAACTGACTGAACTCGACTTGGACTTGAAAGTCGAACAGAAACTCGAACATGTTCTCGGACTTGAACTCGAAATTGAATTTGCCTTGAACTTGAACTCGAACTTGAAATCAAAATTGAACTCGAACTAGAATTGAATTCGACGTGACTGGACTTGAGCTTAAACTTTGACTCGAACTGATTAGAACTTAACTTGAACTTGAACTCGAAATTGAATTCGACAACTAAACTCGAATTTGAATTCGGACTCTAACTGACCTGAACTTGAACTTGAACTCGAAACTTGAAGTCGAATTTGGACTCGAACTTGAATTCCAACTTGACTCGAACTTGATTTCCAACTTGAACTCGAACTTGAAAATGAACTTGAACTCCAACTCGGACTTGAACTCGAACTTGAACTTGGACTCGAACTGACTGAACTTGAACTTAACTTGACTTGAGAACTTGAACTTGAACTCGACCTTTAACTCGAACTTGAACTCGAACTTGAATTTGCCTTGAACTTGAACTCGAACTTGAACTCGATTTAAACTTGAATTCGAAGTGACCTGAACTTGAGCTTAAATATAGAACTGACCTGAACTTGACTTTAAACTTCAACTTTAACTTGAACTTGAATTCGACCTTTAACTCGATCTTAAACTAGAACTTGAATTTGCCTTGAATTTGAACTCGAACTTGAACTCGAACAATAACTTGAATTCGAAGTGACCTGAACTTGCGCTTAAACTTTAACTCGAAAAATTTGAACTTAAACTGAACTTGAACTCGAACTGATCTGAACTTGAACTTGAACGAACTTGAAATTCGATCTTGAACTCGAATTTGAAGTTGGACTCGAATTGACCTGAACTTGAACTTGAAATTGAATTCGATCTTGAACTCGAATTTGGACTCGAACTTAATTCCAACTTGAACTCGAACTTGAATTCCAACTTCAACTCGAACTTGAAAATGAACTTGAACTCCAACTCTGACTTGAACTCGAACTTGAACTTTGACTCGAACTGACCTGAACTCGAACTAGGACTTGAAGTCGAACAGAAACTCGAACATGAACTCGGACTTGAACTCGAAATTGAATATGCCTTGAACTTGAACTCGAACTTGAAATCAAAATTGAACTCGAACTAGAACTTGAATTCGAAGTGACCTGAACTTGAGCTTATACTTTGACTCGAACTGATTAGAACTTGAACTTGAACTCGAAATTGAATTCGACACTAAACTCGAATTTGAATTCGGACTCAAACGGACGTGAACTTGAACTTGAACTCGAACTTGAAGTCGAATTTGGACTCGAACTTGAATTCTAACTTGAACTCGAACTTGAATTCTAACTTGAACTCGAACTTGAAAATGAACTTGAACTCCAACTCGGACTTGAACTCGAACTTGAACTTGGACTCGAACTGACCTGAACTTGAACTTAAACTTGAACTTGAACTTGAACTCGACCTTTAACTCGAACTTGAATTTGAACTTGAATTTGCCTTGAACTTGAACTTGAACTTGAACTCGATTTTAAACTTGAATTCGAAGTGACCTGAACTTGAGCTTAATATAACGCGAACTGATTTGAACTAAACTTGAACTTGAACTCGAACTGATCTTTTTCTCGGAACTTGAACTCTCGAATTTGAACTCGAACTTGAACTCGAACTTGAACTGTGCTTGAACTGATCTGAACTTGAACTTGAAGTTGAAGCCGAACTTTAACTGTAACTTGAATTCGATCTTGAACTCGAACTTAAAGTTGGACTCGAACTGACCTGAACTTGAACTTAAACTAGAACTTGAACTTGAACTTGAATCGAACATAAACTCGAACATGAACTCGGACTTGAACTCGAACTTGAATTTCCTTGAACTTGAACTCGAACTCGAAATCGAAATTGAACTCGAAAGAGAACATGAATTCGAAGTGACCTGAACATGAGCTTAAATTTTAACTCGAACTGATGTGAATTTAAACTTGAATTTGAAACTCGAATTTGAATTCGAAATTAAACTCAAACTTGAATTCGGACTAAAAGAGGACCTGAACTTGAACTTGAACTTGAACTCGAACTTGAACTCTAACTTGAACTGGAACTTGAATTCCAACTTGAACTCGAACTTAAAATTGGACTTGAATTGACCTGAACTTAAACTTAAACTTGAACTTAACTTGAACTCAACCTTAACTCGAACTTGATCTTGAACTTGATTTTGCATTGAACTTGAACTCGAACTTGCACTCGAACTGAACTTGAATTTGAAATTTTACTAGAACTTGATTTGAATTTAAACTTGAACTTGAACTCGAACTGATCTGAACTTGAACTTGGACTCGAACTTGAACTCGAACTTGAACTCGAATTTGAACTCGAACTTGAACTCGAACTTGAACTTGTGCTTGAACTGATCTGAACATGAACTTGAAGTTGAAGTCGAACTTTAACTGTAACTTGAATTCGATCTTGAACTCAAACTTAAAGTTGGACTCGAACTGACCTGAACTTGAACTTAAACTTGAACTTGAACTTGAACTTGAAGTCGAAACATAAACTCGAACATGAACTCGGACTGGAACTCGAACTTGAATTTGCCTTGAACTTGAACTCGAACTCGAAATCGAAATTGAACTCGAAATAGAACATGAATTCGAAGTGACCTGAACATGAGCTTAATTTTAACTCGAACTGATGTTAATTTTAAACTTGAATTTGAACTCGAATTTGAATTCGAAATTAAACTCAAACTTGAATTCGGACTAAAACGGACCTGAACTTGAACTTGAACTCGAACTTGAACTCTAACTTGAACTAGAACTTGAATTCCAACAACTTGAACTCGAACTTGAACTTGGACTTGAATTGACCTGAACTTAAACTTAAACTTGAACTTGAAACTCAACCTTTAACTCGAACTTGATCTTGAACTTGAATTTGCCTTGAACTTGAACTCGAACTTGAACTTGAATTTGAAGTGACCTGTACCTGAAATTTTACTCGAACTGATTTGAACTTAAACTTTAACTTGAACTCGAACTTGAATTTGAAGATGAACTCAAACTTGAATTTCTCGAACTTGAACTGGAACTTGAATTCGAACTTGAACTCGAACTAGAACTTGAACTCGAACTAGAACTTGAACTGGAAATTAAATTCGAAATTATACTCGAACTTGAATTCGGACTCAAACGGACTTGAATTTGATCTTGAATTTGAACTCGAACTTGAACTCGAACTGGAACTCTCGAACTTGAATTGCAACTTGAACTTCAACTTGAATTTGAACTTGAACTCGAACTTTAACTCGAACTTGAACTCGAACTCGAACTTGAACTTGAACTTGAACTCGACCTTTACCTCGAACTTGAACTCGAACTTGAATTTGTCTTGAACTTGAACTCGAACTTGAACTCGAACTTGAACTTGAATTCGAAGTGACCTGAGCTTTAGCTTAAGCTTAACGCGAACTGAGATGAACTTAAATTTGAACTTGAACTCGAACTTAAATTTGAAAATGATCTCGAACTCGAATTTACCTTGAACTTGAACTCGATCTTGAATTCGAACTTGAACTTGAACTAAAACTTGAATTCGACGTGACCTGAACTTTATGTTAAACTTTAACTCGAAATAATTTGAACTTAAACTTGAACTTAAACTTGAACTTGAACTCGAACTTGAATTTGAACTTGAAATCGAAATAGAACGTCAACGCGAAATTAACTCGAACTGATCGATCTTGAACTTGAACTCGAAATTAGCTTGAAGTTGAATTCGATCTTGAACTCGAACTTGAAGTTGGACTCGAACTGACTTGAACTTGACCTAAAACTTGAACTTCTTGAACTTTAACTTGAATATGACCTTTAACTCGAACTTGAACTCGAACTTGAATTTGCCTTGAACTTGAACTCGAACTTGAACTCGAATTTAAACTTGAACTTAAAGTGACCTGGACTTGAGTTTAAATTTAACTTGAACTGATTTGAACTTAAACTTAAACTTGAACTCGAACTTGAATTTGAAGGTGTACTCGAACTTGAATTTACCTCGAACTTTAACTCAAACTTGAATTCGAACTCGAAATTGAACTTGAACTTGAACTAGAACTGACCTGAACTTGACTTTAAACTTCAACTTGAACTTGAACTTGAATTCGACCTTTAACTCGATCTTAACTAGAACTTGAATTTGCCTTGAATTTGAACTCGAACTTGAACTCGAACAATAACTTGAATTCGAAGTGACCTGAACTTGCGCTTAAACTTTAACTCGAAATAATTTGAACTTAAACTTGAACTTGAACTCGAACTGATCTGAACTTGAACTTGAACTCGAACTTGAATTCGATCTTGAACTCGAATTTGAAGTTGGACTCGAATTGACCTGAACTTGAACTTGAAATTGAATTCGATCTTGAACTCGAATTTGGACTCGAACTTAAATTCCAACTTGAACTCGAACTTGAATTCCAACTTGAACTCGAACTTGAAAATGAACTTGAACTCCAACTCTGACTTGAACTCGAACTTGAACTTTGACTCGAATGACCTGAAATCGAACTTGGACTTGAAGTCGAACAGAAAAACTCGAACATGAACTCGGAACTTGAACTCGAAATTGAATATGCCTTGAACTTAAACACGAACTTGAAATCAAAATTGAACTCGAACTAGAACTTGAATTCGAAGTGACCTGAACTTGAGCTTATACTTTGACTCGAACTGATTAGAACTTAAACTTGAACTTGAACTCGAAATTGAATTCGAAACTAAACTCGAATTTGAATTCGGACTCAAACGGAGGTGAACTTGAACTTGAACTCGACCATGAAGTCGAATTTGGACTCGAACTTGAATTCTAACTTGAACTCGAACTTGAATTCCAACTTGAACTCGAACTTGAAAATGAACTTGAACTCCAACTCGGACTTGAACTCGAACTTGAACTTGGACTCGAACTGACCTGAACTTGAACTTAAACTTGAACTTGAACTGAACTTGAACTCGACCTTTAACTCGAACTTGAATTAAAAACTTGAATTTGCTTTGAACTTGAACTCGAACTTGAACTCGATTTTAAACTTGAATTCGAAGTGACCTAACTTGAGCTTAAATATAACGCGAACTGATTTGAACTTAAACTTGAACTTGAACTCGAACTGATCTGAACTTGAACTTGGACTCGAACTTGAACTCGAACTTGAACTCGAATGAACTCGAACTTGAACTCGAACTTGAACTTGTGCTTGAACTGATCTGAACTTGAACTTGAAGTTGAAGCCGAACTTTAACTGTAACTTGAATTCGATCTTGAACTCAACTTAAAGTTGGAACTCGAACTGACCTGAACTTGAACTTGAACTTGAACTTGAACTTGAAGTCGAACATAAACTCGAACAGAACTCGACTTGAACTCGAACTTGAATTTGCCTTGAACTTGAACTCGAACTCGAAATCGAAATTGAACTCGAAATAGAACATAATTCGAAGTGACCCTGAACATGAGCTTAAATTTTAACTCGAACTGATGTGAATTTAAACTTGAATTTGAACTCGAATTTGAATTCGAAATTAAACTCAAACTTGAATTCGGACTAAAAGGGACCTGAACTTGAACTTGAACTCGAACTTGAACTCTAACTTGAACTGAACTTGAATTCCAACTTGAACTCGAACTTGAAATTGGACTTGAATTGACCTGAACTTAACTTAAACTTGAACTTGAACTTGAACTCAACCTTTAACTCGAACTTGAATCTTGAACTTGAATTTGCCTTGAACTTGAACTCGAACTTGAACTTGAATTTGAAGTGACCTATACCTGAAATTTTACTCGAACTGATTTGAACTTAAACTTTAACTTGAACTCGAACTTGAATTTGAAGATGAACTCAAACTTGAATTTACCTCGAACTTGAACTGGAACTTGAATTCGAACTTGAACTCGAACTAGAACTTGAACTCGAACTAGAACTTGAACTGGAAATTAAATCGAAATTATACTCGAACTTGAATTCGGACTCAAACGGACTCGAACTTTGAACTCGAACTTGAACTCGAACTTGAATTCAACTTGAACTTGACTTGAAATTGAACTTGAACTTGAACGACATTTACCTGAACTTGAACTCGAACTTGAATTTTGTCTTGAACTTGAACTCGAACTTGAACTCGAACTTGAACTTGAATCGAAGTGACCTGAACTTTAGCTTAAGCTTAACGCGAAAACTGAGATGAACTTAAATTTGAACTTGAACTCGAACTTAAATTTGAAAATGAATTAGAAAAGATCTCGAACTCGAATTTACCTTGAACTTGAACTCGATCTTGAATTCGAACTTGAACTTGAACTAAAACTTGAATTCGACGTGACCTAAACTTTATGTTAAACTTAACTCGAAATAATTTGAACTTAAACTTGAACTTAAACTTGAACTTGAACTCGAACTTGAATTTGAACTTGAAATCGAAATAGAACTTCAACGCGAAATTAAACTCGAACTGATCGATCTTGAACTTAGACTCGAACTTTAGCTTGAAGTGAATTCGATCTTGAACTCGAACTTGAAGTTGGACTCGAACTGACTTGAACTTGACCTAAAAACTTGAACTTAAACTTGAACTTTAACTTGAATTTGACCTTTAACTCGAACTTGAACTCGAACTTGAATTTGCCTTAAACTTGAACTCGAACTTGAACTCGAATTTAAACTTGAACTTAAAGTGACCTGAACTTGAGCTTAAATTTAATTGAACTGATTTGAACTTAAACTTAAACTTGAACTCGAACTTGAATTGAAGGTGTACTCGAACTTGATTTACCTCGAACTTTAACTCAAACTTGAATTCGAACTCGAAATTGAACTTGAACTTGAACTAGAACTGACCTGAACTTGACTTAAAACTTCAACTTGAACTTGAACTTGAATTCGACCTTTAACTCGATCTTAAACTAGAACTTGAATTTGCCTTGAATTTGAACTCGAACTTGAACTCGAACAATAACTTGAATTCGAAGTGACCTGAACTTGCGCTTAAACTTTAACTCGAAATAATTTGAACTTAAACTTGAACTTGAACTCGAACTGATCTGAACTTGAACTTGAACTCGAACTTGAATCGATCTTGAACTCGAATTTGAAGTTGGACTCGAATTGACCTGAACTTGAACTTGAAATTGAATTCGATCTTGAACTCGAATTTGACTCGAACTTAAATTCCAACTGAACTCGAACTTGAATTCCAACTTGAACTCGAACTTGAAAATGAACTTGAACTCCAACTCTGACTTGAACTCGAACTTGAACTTTGACTCGAACTGACCTAACTCGAACTTGGACTTGAAGTCGAACAGAAACTCGAACATGAACTCGGACTTGAACTTCGAAATTGAATATGCCTTGAACTTGAACTCGAACTTGAAATCAAATTGAACTCGAACTAGAACTTGAATTCGAAGTGACCTGAACTTGAGCTTATACTTTGACTCGAACTGATTAGAACTTAAACTTGAACTTGAACTCGAAATTGAATTCGAGACACTAAACTCGAATTTGAATTCGGACTCAAACGGACGTGAACTTGAACTTGAACTCGAACTTGAAGTCGAATTTGGACTCGAACTTGAATTCTAACTTGAACTCGAACTTGAATTCCAACTGAACTCGAACTTGAAAATGAACTTGAACTCCAACTCGGACTTGAACTCGAACTTGAACTTGGACTCGAACTGACCTGAACTTGAACTTAAACTTGAACTTGAACTTGAACTAAAACTTCGACCTTTAACTCGAACTTAACTTTGAATTTGAACTTGAACTTGAACTCGAACTTGAACTCCTCGATTTTAAACTTGAATTCGAAGTGACCTGAACTTGAGCTTAAATATAACGCGAACTGATTTGAACTTAAACTTGAACTTGAACTCGAACTGATCTGAACTTAAACTTGGACTCGAACTTGAACTCGAATTGAACTCGAACTGAAACTCGAACTTGAACTTGTGCTTGAACTGATCTGAACTTGAACTTGAAGTTGAAGCCGAACTTTAACTGTAACTTGAATTTCGATCTTGAACTCGAACTTAAAGTTGGACTCGAACTGACCTGAACTTGAACTTAAACTTGAACTTGAACTTGAACTTGAAGTCGAACAAAACTCGAACATGAACTCGGACTTGAACTCGAACTTGAATTTGCCTTGAACTTGAACTCGAACTCGAAATTCGAAATTGAACTCGAAATAGAACATGAATTCGAAGTGACCTGAACATGAGCTTAAATTTTAACTCGAACTGATGTGAATTTAAACTTGAATTTGAACTCGAAATTGAATTCGAAATTAACTCAAACTTGAATTCGACTAAAAGGACCTGAACTTGAACTTGAACTCGAACTTGAACTCTAACTTGAACTGGAACTTGAATTCCAACTTGAACTCGAACTTAAAATTGGACTTGAATTGACCTGAACTTAAACTTAAAAACTGAACTTGAACTTGAACTCAACTTTAACTCGAACTTGATCTTGAACTTGATTTTGCATTGAACTTGAACTCGAACTTGCACTCGAACTTGAACTTGAATTTGAAATTTTACTAAACTGATTGAACTTAAACTTGAACTTGAACTCGGAACTGATCTGAACTTGAACTTGGACTCGAACTTGAACTCGAACTTGAACTCGAATTTGAACTCGAACTTGAACTCGAACTTGAACTTGTGCTTGAACTGATCTGAACATGAACTTGAAGTTGAAGCTAACTTTAACTGAAACTTGAATTCGATCTTGAACTCAAACTTAAAGTTGGACTCGAACTGACCTGAACTTGAACTTAAACTTGGAACTTGAACTTGAACTTGAAGTCGAACATAAACTCGAACATGAACTCGGACTGAACTCGAACTTGAATTTGCCTTGAACTTGAACTCGAACTCGAAATCGAAATTGAACTCGAAATAGAACATGAATTCGAAGTGACCTGAACATGAACTTAAATTTAACTCGAACTGATGTTAAATTAAAACTTGAATTTGAACTCGAATTTGAATTCGAAATTAAACTCAAACTTGAATTCGACTAAAACGGACCTGAACTTGAACTTGAACTCGAACTTGAACTCTAACTTGAACTCGAACTTGAATTCCAACTTGAACTCGAACTTGAACTTGGACTTGAATTGACTGAACTTAAACTTAAACTTGAACTTGAACTCAACCTTTAACTCGAACTTGATCTTGAACTTGAATTTGCCTTGAACTTGAACTCGAACTTGAACTTGAAATTTGAAGTGACCTTACCTGAAATTTTACTCGAACTGATTTGAACTTAAACTTGAACTTGAACTCGAACTTGAATTTGAAGATGAACTCAAACTTGAATTACCTCGAATTGAACTGGAACTTGAATTCGAACTTGAAACTCGAACTAGAACTTGAACTTGAACTAGAACTTGAACTGGAAATTAAATTCGAAATTATACTCGAACTTGAATTCGGACTCAAACGGACTTGAATTGATCTTGAATTGAACTCGAACTTGAACTCGAACTGGAACTCCAACTTGAATTGCAACTTGAACTTCAACTTGAATTTGAACTTGAACTCGAACTTTAACTCGAACTTGAACTCGAACTCGAACTTGAACTTGAACTTGAACTCGAATTTGAATTTGTCTTGAACTTGACTCGAACTTGAACTCGAACTTGAACTTGAATTCGAAGTGACCTGAAGCTTTAGCTTAAGCTTAACGCGAACGAATGAACTTAAATTTGAACTTGAACTCGAACTTAAATTTGAAAATGATCTCGAACTCGAATTTACTTGAACTTGAACTCGATCTTGAATTCGAACTTGAACTTGAACTAAAACTTGAATTCGACGTGACCTGAACTTATGTTAAACTTTAACTCGAAATAATTTGAACTTAAACTTGAACTTAAACTTGAACATGAACTCGAACTTGAATTTGAACTTGAAATCGAAATAGAACTTCAAACGCGAAATTAAACTCGAACTGATCGATCTTGAACTTGAACTCGAACTTAGCTTGAAGTTGAATTCGATCTTGAACTCGAACTTGAAGTTGGACTCGAACTGACTTGAACTTGACCTAAAACTTGAACTTAACTTGAACTTTAACTTGAATTTGACCTTTAACTCGAACTTGAACTCGAACTTGAATTTGCCTTGAACTTGAACTCGAACTTGAACTCGAATTTAAACTTGAACTTAAAGTGACCTGACTTGAGTTAAAATTTAACTTGACTGATTTGAACTTAAACTTAAACTTGAACTCGAACTTGAATTTGAAGGTGTACTCGAACTTGAATTTACCTCGAACTTAACCAAACTTGAATTCGAACTCGAAATTGAACTTGAACTTGAACTAGAACTGACCTGAACTTGACTTTAAACTTCAACTTGAACTTGAACTTGAATTCGACCTTTAACTCGATCTTAAACTAGAACTTGAATTTGCCTTGAATTTGAACTCGAACTTGAACTCGAACAATAACTTGAATTCGAAGTGACCTGAACTTGCGCTTAAACTTTAACTCGAAATAATTTGAACTTAAACTTGAAACTTGAACTCGAACTGATCTGAACTTGAACTTGAACTCGAACTTGAATTCGATCTTGAACTCGAATTTGAATTGGACTCGAATTGACCTGAACTTGAACTTGAAATTGAATTCGATCTTGAACTCGAATTTGGACTCGAACTTAAATTCCAACTTGAACTCGAACTTGAATTCCAACTTGAACTCGAACTTGAAATGAACTTGAACTCCAACTCTGACTTGAACTCGAACTTGAACTTTGACTCGAACTGACCTGAAATCGAACTTGGACTTGGATGTCTGAACAGAAACTCGAACATGAACTCGGACTTGAACTCGAAATTGAATATGCCTTGAACTTGAACTCGAACTTGAAAATCAAAATTGAACTCGAACTAGAACTTGAATTCGAAGTGACCTGAACTTGAGCTTAAACTTGACTCGAACTGATTAGAACTTAAACTTGAACTTGAAACTCGAAATTGAATTCGAAACTAAACTCGAATTTGAATTCGGACTCAAACGGACGTGAACTTGAACTTGAACTCGAACATGAAGTCGAATTTGAACTCGAACTTGAATTCTAACTTGAACTCGAACTTGAATTCCAACTTGAACTCGAACTTGAAAATGAACTGAACTCCAACTCGGACTTGAACTCGAACTTGAACTTGGACTCGAACTGA
>JAKKIB010000108.1:0-65039 GCA_023089585.1 Melophagus ovinus
TAGAATAGAATAGATAGAATATAGAATAGAATAGAATAGAATAGAATAGATTAGAATAGAATAGAATAGAATAGAATAGAATAGAATAGGAAATAGAAATAGAATAGAATAGAATAGAATTAGAATAGAATAGAATAGAATAGAATAGGATAGAATAGATTAGAATAGAATAGAATAGAATAGAATAGAATAGAATAGAATAGAATAGAATAAGAATAGAATAGAATAGAATAGAATAGAATAGAATAGAATAGAATAGAATTTAGAATAGAATAGAATAGAATAGAATAGAATTAGAATAGAATAGAATAGAATAGAATAGAATAGAATAGAATAGAATAGAATAGAATAGATTAGAATAGATTATAATAGATAGAATAGATTAGAATAGAATAGAATAGATTAGAATAGAATAGAATAGATAAGAATAGATTAGAATAGATTAGAATAGATTAGAATAGATTAGAATAGATTAGAATAGATTAGAATAGAATAGAATAGATTAGAATAGAATAGAATAGATTAGAATAGATTAGAATAGATTAGAATAGATTAGAATAGATTAGAATAGATTAGAATAGATTAGAATAGATTAGAATAGATTAGAATAGATTAGAATAGATTAGAATAGATTAGAATAGATTAGAATAGATTAGAATAGATTAGAATAGATTAGAATAGATTAGAATAGATAAGAATAGATTAGAATAGATTAGAATAGATTAGAATAGATTAGAATAAGATTTGAATAGATTAGAATAGATTAGAATAGATTAGAATAGATTAGAATAGATTAGAATAGATTAGAATAGATTAGAATAGATTAGAATAGATTAGAATAGATTAGAATAGATTAGAATAGATTAGAATAGATTAGAATAGATTAGAATAGATTAGAATAGATTAGAATAGATTAGAATAGATTAGAATAGGTTAGAATAGATTAGAATAGATTAGAATAGATTAGAATAGATTAGAATAGATTAGAATAGATTAGAATAGATTAGAATAGAATTTAGAATAGAATTAGAATAGATAGAATAGATTAGAATAGATTAGAATAGATTAGAATAGATTAGAATAGAATTAGAATTAGATAGATTAGAATAGATTAGAATAGATTAGAATAGATTAGAATAGATTAGAATAGATTAGAATAGATTAGAATAGATTAGAATAGATTAGAATAGATTAGAATAGATTAGAATAGATTAGAATAGATTAGAATAGATTAGAATAGATTAGAATAGATTAGAATAGATTAGAATAGATTAGAATAGATAGAATAGATTAGAATAGATTAGAATAGATTAGAATAGATTAGAATAGATTAGAATAGATTAGAATAGATTAGAATAGATTAGAATAGATTAGAATAGATTAGAATAGATTAGAATAGATTAGAATAGATTAGAATAGATTAGAATAGATTAGAATAGATTAGAATAGATTAGAATAGATTAGAATAGATTAGAATAGAATAGAATAGAATAGAATAGAATAGAATAGAATAGAATAGAATAGAATAGAATAGAATAGAATAGAATAGAATAGAATAGAATAGAATAGAATAGAATAGAATAGAATAGAATAGAATAGAATAGAATAGAATAGAATAGAATAGATTAGAATAGAATAGAATAGAATAGAATAGAATAGAATAGAATAGAATAGAATAGAATAGAATAGAATAGAATAGAATAGAATAGAATAGAATAGAATAGAATAGAATAGAATAGAATAGGATAGAATAGAATAGAATAGAATAGAATAGAATAGAATAGAATAGAATAGAATAGAATAGAATAGATTAGAATAGATTAGAATAGATTAGAATAGAATTAGAATAGATTAGAATAGAATAGAATAGATTAGAATAGATTAGAATAGAATAGAATAGAATAGAATAGATTAGAATAGATTAGAATAGATTAGAATAGATTAGAATAGATTAGAATAGATTAGAATAGATTAGAATAGATTAGAATAGATTAGAATAAGATTAGAATAGATTAGAATAGATTAGAATAGATTAGAATAGATTAGAATAGATTAGAATAGATTAGAATAGATTAGAATAGATTAGAATAGATTAGAATAGATTAGAATAGATTAGAATAGATTAGAATAGAATAGAATAGATTAGAATAGATTAGAATAGATTAGAATAGATTAGAATTAGAATTAGAATAGATTAGAATAGAATTGAATAGATTAGAATAGTAGAAGAATTAGAATAGATTAGAATAGATTAGAATAGATAGAATAGATTAGAATAGATTGAATAGATTAGAATAGATTAGAATAGATTAGAATAGATTAGAATAGATTAGAATAGATTAGAATAGATTAGAATAGATTAGAATAGATTAGAATAGATTAGAATAGATTAGAATAGATTAGAATAGATTAGAATAGATTAGAATAGATTAGAATAGATTAGAATAGATTAGAATAGATTAGAATAGATTAGAATAGATTAGAATAGATTAGAATAGATTAGAATAGATTAGAATAGATTAGAATAGATTAGAATAGATTAGAATAGATTAGAATAGATTAGAATAGATTAGAATAGATTAGAATAGATTAGAATAGATTAGAATAGATTAGAATAGATTAGAATAGATTAGAATAGATTAGAATAGATTAGAATAGATTAGAATAGATTAGAATAGAATAGAATAGATTAGAATAGAATAGAATAGAATAGAATAGAATAGAATAGAATAGAATAGAATAGAATAGAATAGAATAGAATAGAATAGAATAGAATAGAATAGAATAGATTAGAATAGAATAGAATAGATTAGAATAGATTAGAATAGAATAGAATAGATTAGAATAGATTAGAATAGATTAGAATAGATTAGAATAGATTAGAATAGATTAGAATAGATTAGAATAGATTAGAATAGATTAGAATAGATTAGAATAGATTAGAATAGATTAGAATAGATTAGAATAGATTAGAATAGATTAGAATAGATTAGAATAGATTAGAATAGTTTAGAATAGATTAGAATAGATTAGAATAGATTAGAATAGATTAGAATAGATTAGAATAGATTAGAATAGATTAGAATAGATTAGAATAGATTAGAATAGATTAGAATAGATTAGAATAGATTAGAATAGATTAGAATAGAATAGATTAGAATAGATTAGAATAGAATAGAATAGATTAGAATAGATTAGAATAGATTAGAATAGATTAGAATAGATTAGAATAGATTAGAATAGATTAGAATAGATTAGAATAGATTAGAATAGATTAGAATAGATTAGAATAGATTAGAATAGATTAGAATAGATTAGAATAGATTAGAATAGATTAGAATAGATTAGAATAGATTAGAATAGATTAGAATAGATTAGAATAGATTAGAATAGATTAGAATAGATTAGAATAGATTAGAATAGATTAGAATAGATTAGAATAGATTAGAATAGATTAGAATAGATTAGAATAGATTAGAATAGTATAGAATAGATTAGAATAGATTAGAATAGATTAGAATAGATTAGAATAGATTAGAATAGATTAGAATAGATTAGAATAGATTAGAATAGATTAGAATAGATTAGAATAGATTAGAATAGATTAGAATAGATTAGAATAGATTAGAATAGATTAGAATAGATTAGAATAGATTAGAATAGATTAGAATAGATTAGAATAGATTAGAATAGATTAGAATAGATTAGAATAGATTAGAATAGATTAGAATAGATTAGAATAGATTAGAATAGATTAGAATAGATTAGAATAGATTAGAATAGATTAGAATAGATTAGAATAGATTAGAATAGATTAGAATAGATTAGAATAGATTAGAATAGATTAGAATAGATTAGAATAGATTGAATAGATTAGAATAGATTAGAATAGATTAGAATAGATTAGAATAGATTAGAATAGATTAGAATAGATTAGAATAGATTAGAATAGATTAGAATAGATTAGAATAGATTAGAATAGATTAGAATAGATTAGAATAGATTAGAATAGATTAGAATAGATTAGAATAGATTAGAATAGATTAGAATAGATTAGAATAGATTAGAATAGATTAGAATAGAATAGAATAGAATAGAATAGAATAGAATAGAATAGAATAGAATAGAATAGAATAGAATAGAATAGAATAGAATAGAATAGAATAGAATAGAATAGAATAGAATAGAATAGATAGATAGAATAGAATAGAATAGAATAGAATAGAATAGAATAGATAGAATAGATAGAATAGAATAGATAGAATAGAATAGAATAGAATAGAATAGAATAGAATAGAAATAGAATTAGAATAGAATAGAATAGAATAGAATAGAATAGATAGAATAGAATAGAATAGAATAGAATAGAATAGATTAGAATAGAGATAGATAGAATAGAATTAGAATAGATAGAATAGAATAGAATAGAATAGATTAGAATAGAATAGAATAGAATAGAATAGAATAGAATAGAATAGAATAGATAGAATAGAATAGAATAGAATAGAATAGAATAGAATAGAATAGAATAGAATAGAATAGATAGAATAGAATAGAATAGAATTAGAATAGAATAGAATAGAATAGAATAGAATAGAATAGAATAGAATAGAATAGAATAGAATAGAATAGAATAGAATAGAATAGAATAGATAGAATAGATTAGAATAGAATAGAATAGAATAGAATAGAATAGAATAGAATAGAATAGAATAGAATAGAATAGAATAGAATAGAATAGAATAGAATAGAATAGAATAGAATAGAATAGAATAGAATAGATTAGATTAGAATAGAATAGAATAGATTAGAATAGATTAGAATAGATTAGAATAGATTAGAATAGATTAGAATAGATTAGAATAGATTAGAATAGATTAGAATAGATTAGAATAGATTAGAATAGATTAGAATAGATTAGAATAGATTAGAATAGATTAGAATAGATTAGAATAGATTAGAATAGATTAGAATAGATTAGAATAGATTAGAATAGATTAGAATAGATTAGAATAGATTAGAATAGATTAGAATAGATTAGAATAGATTTGAATAGATTAGAATAGATTAGAATAGATTAGAATAGATTAGAATAGATTAGAATAGATTAGAATAGATTAGAATAGATTAGAATAGATTAGAATAGATTAGAATAGATTAGAATAGATTAGAATAGAATAGAATAGATTAGAATAGATTAGAATAGATTAGAATAGATTAGAATAGATTAGAATAGATTAGAATAGATTAGAATAGATTAGAATAGATTAGAATAGATTAGAATAGAATTTAGAATAGATTAGAATAGATTAGAATAGATTAGAATAGATTAGAATAGATTAGAATAGATTAGAATAGATTAGAATAGATTAGAATAGATTAGAATAGATTAGAATAGAATAGAATAGATTAGAATAGAATAGAATAGATTAGAATAGATTAGAATAGATTAGAATAGATTAGAATAGATTAGAATAGATTAGAATAGATTAGAATAGATTAGAATAGATTAGAATAGATTAGAATAGATTAGAATAGATTAGAATAGATTAGAATAGATTAGAATAGATTGAATAGATTAGAATAGATTAGAATAGATTAGATAGATTAGAATAGATTAGAATAGATTAGAATAGATTAGAATAGATTAGAATAGATTAGAATAGATTAGAATAGATTAGAATAGATTAGAATAGATTAGAATAGATTAGAATAGATTAGAATAGATTAGAATAGATTAGAATAGATTAGAATAGATTAGAATAGATTAGAATAGATTAGAATAGATTAGAATAGATTAGAATAGATTAGAATAGGTTAGAATAGATTAGAATAGATTAGAATAGATTAGAATAGATTAGAATAGATTAGAATAGATTAGAATAGATTAGAATAGATTAGAAGAGATTAGAATAGATTAGAATAGATTAGAATAGATTAGAATAGATTAGAATAGATTAGAATAGATTAGAATAGATTAGAATAGATTAGAATAGATTAGAATAGATTAGAATAGATTAGAATAGATTAGAATAGATTAGAATAGATTAGGATAGATTAGAATAGATTAGAATAGATTAGAATAGATTAGAATAGATTAGAATAGATTAGAATAGATTAGAATAGATTAGAATAGATTAGAATAGATTAGAATAGATTAGAATAGATAGAATAGATTAGAATAGATTAGAATAGATTAGAATAGATTAGAATAGATTAGAATAGATTAGAATAGATTAGAATAGATTAGAATAGATTAGAATAGATTAGAATAGTTTAGAATAGATTAGAATAGATTAGAATAGATTAGAATAGATTAGAATAGATTAGAATAGATTAGAATAGATTAGAATAGATTAAAAATAGAATTAGAATAGATTAGAATAGATTAGAATAGATTAGAATAGATTAGAATAGATTAGAATAGATTAGAATAGATTAGAATAGATTAGAATAGAATAGAATAGATTAGAATAGATTAGAATAGATTAGAATAGATTAGAATAGATTAGAATAGATTAGAATAGATTAGAATAGATTAGAATAGATTAGAATAGATTAGAATAGATTAGAATAGATTAGAATAGATTAGAATAGATTAGAATAGATAGAATAGAATAGAATAGAATAGAATAGAATAGAATAGAATAGAATAGAATAGAATAGAATAGAATAGAATAGAATAGAATAGAATAGAATAGAATAGAATAGAATAGAATAGAATAGAATAGAATAGAATAGAATAGAATTGAATAGAATTGAATAGAATTGAATAGAATAGAATAGAATAGAATAGAATAGAATAGAATAGAATAGAATAGAATAGAATAGAATAGAATAGAATAGAATAGAATAGAATAGAATAGAATAGAATAGAATAGAATAGAATTGAATAGAATAGAATAGAATAGAATAGAATAGAATAGAATAGAATAGAATAGAATAGAATAGAATAGAATAGAATAGAATAGAATAGATTAGAATAGATTAGAATAGATTAGAATAGATTAGAATAGATTAGAATAGATTAGAATAGATTAGAATAGATTAGAATAGATTAGAATAGATTAGAATAGATTAGAATAGATTAGAATAGATTAGAATAGATTAGAATAGATTAGAATAGATTAGAATAGATTAGAATAGATTAGAATAGATTAGAATAGATTAGAATAGATTAGAATAGATTAGAATAGATTAGAATAGATTAGAATAGATTAGAATAGATTAGAATAGATTAGAATAGATTAGAATAGATTAGAATAGATTAGAATAGATTAGAATAGATTAGAATAGATTAGAATAGATTAGAATAGATTAGAATAGATTAGAATAGATTAGAATAGATTAGAATAGATTAGAATAGATTAGAATAGATTAGAATAGATTAGAATAGATTAGAATAGATTAGAATAGATTAGAATAGATTAGAATAGATTGAATAGATTAGAATAGATTAGAATAGATTAGAATAGATTAGAATAGATTAGAATAGATTAGAATAGAATTAGAATAGATTAGAATAGATTAGAATAGATTAGAAAGATTAGAATAGATTAGAATAGATTAGAATAGATTAGAATAGATTAGAATAGATTAGAATAGATTAGATAGATTAGAATAGATTAGAATAGATTAGAATAGATTAGAATAGATTAGATAGATTAGAATAGATTAGAATAGATTAGAATAGATTAGAATAGATTAGAATAGAATTAGAATAGATAGATAGAATAGAATAGAATAGAATAGAATAGAATAGAATAGAATTAGAATAGATTAGAATAGATTAGAATAGATTAGAATAGATTAGAATAGATTAGAATAGATTAGAATAGATTAGAATAGATTAGAATAGATTAGAATAGATTAGAATAGATTAGAATAGATTAGAATAGATTAGAATAGATTAGAATAGATTAGAATAGATTAGAATAGATTAGAATAGATTAGAATAGATTAGAATAGATTAGAATAGATTAGAATAGATTAGAATAGATTAGAATAGATTAGAATAGATAGAATAGATTAGAATAGATTAGAATAGATTAGAATAGAATTAGAATAGATTAGAATAGATTAGAATAGAATAGAATAGAATAGAATAGAATAGAATAGAATAGAATAGAATTAGAATAGAATAGAATAGAATGAGATAGAATAGAATAGAATAGAATAGATAGAATAGAATAGAATAGAATAGAATAGAATAGAATAGATAGAATAGAATAGAATAGAATAGAATAGAATAGAATAGAATAGAATAGATTAGAATAGAATAGAATAGAATAGAATAGAATAGAATAGAATAGAATAGAATAGAATAGAATAGAATAGAATAGAATAGAATAGAATAGAATAGAATAGAATAGAATAGAATAGAATAGAATAGAATAGAATAGAATAGATTAGAATAGATTAGAATAGATTAGAATAGATTAGAATAGATTAGAATAGATTAGAATAGATTAGAATAGATTAGAATAGATTAGAATAGATTAGAATAGATTAGAATAGATTAGAATAGATTAGAATAGATTAGAATAGAATAGAATAGATAGAATAGAATAGAATAGATTAGAATAGATTGAATAGAATAGAATAGAATAGATAGAATAGAATAGAATAGATTAGAATAGATTAGAATAGAATAGAATAGAATAGAATAGAATAGAATAGATAGAATAGAATAGAATAGATAGAATAGATTAGAATAGAATAGAATAGAATAGAATAGAATAGAATAGAATAGAATAGAATAGAATAGAATAGAATAGAATAGAATAGAATAGATTAGAATAGAATAGAATAGAATAGAATAGAATAGATAGAATAGAATAGAATAGAATAGAATAGAATAGAATAGAATAGAATAGAATAGAATAGAATAGAATAGAATAGAATAGAATAGAATAGATAGAATAGATAGAATAGATAGATAGAATAGAATAGAATAGAATAGAATAGAATAGGTTAGAATAGATTAGAATAGATTAGAATAGATTAGAATAGATTAGAATAGATTAGAATAGATTAGAATAGATTAGAATAGATTAGAATAGATTAGAATAGATTAGAATAGATTAGA
Source organism: Melophagus ovinus (assembly GCA_023089585.1). Taxonomy (NCBI): domain Eukaryota; kingdom Metazoa; phylum Arthropoda; class Insecta; order Diptera; family Hippoboscidae; genus Melophagus; species Melophagus ovinus. The sequence goes on from JAKKIB010000108.1 coordinate 9,089, forward strand.
ATAGATTAGAATAGATTAGAATAGATTAGAATAGATTAGAATAGATAAGAATAGATTAGAATAGATTAGAATAGATTAGAATAGATTAGAATAGATTAGAATAGATTAGAATAGATTAGAATAGATTAGAATAGATTAGAATAGATTAGAATAGATTAGAATAGATTAGAATAGATTAGAATAGATTAGAATAGATTAGAATAGATTAGAATAGATTAGAATAGATTAGAATAGATTAGAATAGATTAGAATAGATTAGAATAGATTAGAATAGATTAGAATAGATTAGAATAGATTAGAATAGATTAGAATAGATTAGAATAGATAAGAATAGATTAGAATAGATTAGAATAGATTAGAATAGATTAGAATAGATTAGAATAGATTAGAATAGATTAGAATAGATTAGAATAGATTAGAATAGATTAGAATAGATTAGAATAGATTAGAATAGATTAGAATAGATTAGAATAGATTAGAATAGATTAGAATAGATTAGAATAGATTAGAATAGATTAGAATAGATTAGAATAGATTAGAATAGATTAGAATAGATTAGAATAGATTAGAATAGATTAGAATAGATTAGAATAGATTAGAATAGATTAGAATAGATTAGAATAGATTAGAATAGATTAGAATAGATTAGAATAGATTAGAATAGATTAGAATAGATTAGAATAGATTAGAATAGATTAGAATAGATTAGAATAGATTGAATAGAATAGAATAGATAGAATAGAATAGAATAGAATAGATTAGAATAGATAGAATAGAATAGAATAGAATAGATTAGAATAGATTAGAATAGAATTGAATAGATTAGAATAGATTAGAATAGATTAGAATAGATTAGAATAGATTAGAATAGATTAGAATAGATTAGAATAGAATAGAATAGATTAGAATAGATTAGAATAGATTAGAATAGATTAGAATAGATTAGAATAGATTAGAATAGATTAGAATAGATTAGAATAGATTAGAATAGATTAGAATAGATTAGAATAGATAGATTAGAATAGATTAGAATAGATTAGAATAGATTAGAATAGATTAGAATAGATTAGAATAGATTAGAATAGATTAGAATAGATTAGAATAGATTAGAATAGATTAGAATAGATTAGAATAGATTAGAATAGATTAGAATAGATTAGAATAGATTAGAATAGATTAGAATAGATTAGAATAGATTAGAATAGATTAGAATAGATTAGAATAGATTAGAATAGAATAGAATAGATTAGAATAGATTAGAATAGATTAGAATAGATTAGAATAGATTAGAATAGATTAGAATAGATAGAATAGATTAGAATAGATTAGAATAGATTAGAATAGATTAGAATAGATTAGAATAGATTAGAATAGATTAGAATAGATTAGAATAGATTAGAATAGATTAGAATAGATTAGAATAGAATAGAATAGAATAGATTAGAATAGATTAGAATAGATTAGAATAGATTAGAATAGATTAGAATAGATTAGAATAGATTAGAATAGATTAGAATAGATTAGAATAGATTAGAATAGATTAGAATAGATTAGAATAGATTAGAATAGATTAGAATAGATTAGAATAGATTAGAATAGATTAGAATAGATTAGAATAGATTAGAATAGATTAGAATAGATTAGAATAGATTAGAATAGATTAGAATAGATTAGAATAGATTAGAATAGATTAGAATAGATTAGAATAGATTAGAATAGATTAGAATAGATTAGAATAGATTAGAATAGATTAGAATAAATTAGAATAGATTAGAATAGATTAGAATAGATTAGAATAGATTAGAATAGAATAGAATAGATTAGAATAGAATTAGAATAGATAGAATAGATTAGAATAGAATAGAATAGAATTAGAATAGAATAGAATAGAATAGAATAGAATAGAATAGAATAGAATAGAATAGAATAGAATAGATAGAATAGAATAGAATAGAATAGAATAGAATAGAATAGAATAGAATAGAATAGAATAGAATAGAATAGAATAGAATAGAATAGAATAGAATAGAATAGAATAGAATAGAATAGAATAGAATAGAATAGAATAGAATAGAATAGAATTAGATTAGAATAGATTAGAATAGATTAGAATAGATTAGAATAGATTAGAATAGATTAGAATAGATTAGAATAGATTAGAATAGATTAGAATAGATTAGAATAGATTAGAATAGATTAGAATAGATTAGAATAGATTAGAATAGATTAGAATAGATTAGAATAGATTAGAATAGATTAGAATAGATTAGAATAGATTAGAATAGATTAGAATAGATTAGAATAGATTAGAATAGATTAGAATAGATTAGAATAGATTAGAATAGATTAGATAGATTAGAATAGATAGAATAGATTAGAATAGATTAGAATAGATAGAATAGATAGAATAGATTAGAATAGATAGAATAGATTAGAATAGATTAGAATAGATTAGAATAGATTAGAATAGATTAGAATAGATTAGAATAGATTAGAATAGATAGAATAGAATAGAATAGATTAGAATAGATTAGAATAGATTAGAATAGATTAGAATAGATTAGAATAGATTAGAATAGATTAGAATAGATTAGAATAGATTAGAATAGATTAGAATAGATTAGAATAGATTAGAATAGATTAGAATAGATTAGAAGAGATTAGAATAGATTAGAATAGATTAGAATAGATTAGAATAGATTAGAATAGATTAGAATAGATTAGAATAGATTAGAATAGATTAGAATAGATTAGAATAGATTAGAATAGATTAGAATAGATTAGAATAGATTAGAATAGATTAGAATAGATTAGAATAGATTAGAATAGATTAGAATAGATTAGAATAGATTAGAATAGATTAGAATAGATTAGAATAGATTAGAATAGATTAGAATAGATTAGGATAGATTAGAATAGATTAGAATAGATTAGAATAGATTAGAATAGATTAGAATAGATTAGAATAGATTAGAATAGATTAGAATAGATTAGAATAGATTAGAATAGATTAGAATAGATTAGAATAGATTAGAATAGATTAGAATAGATTAGAATAGATTAGAATAGATTAGAATAGAATAGAATAGAATAGAATAGAATAGAATAGAATAGAATAGAATAGAATAGAATAGAATAGAATAGAATAGAATAGAATAGAATAGAATAGAATAGAATAGAATAGAATAGAATAGATTAGAATAGATTAGAATAGATTAGAATAGATTAGAATAGATTAGAATAGATTAGAATAGATTAGAATAGATTAGAATAGATTAGAATAGATTAGAATAGATTAGAATAGATTAGAATAGATTAGAATAGATTAGAATAGATTAGAATAGATTAGAATAGATTAGAATAGATTAGAATAGATTAGAATAGATTAGAATAGATTAGAATAGATTAGAATAGATTAGAATAGATTAGAATAGATTAGAATAGATTAGAATAGATTAGAATAGATTAGAATAGATTAGAATAGATTAGAATAGATTAGAATAGATTAGAATAGATTAGAATAGATTAGAATAGATTAGAATAGATTAGAATAGATTAGAATAGATTAGAATAGATTAGAATAGATTAGAATAGATTAGAATAGATTAGAATAGATTAGAATAGATTAGAATAGATTAGAATAGATTAGAATAGATTAGAATAGATTAGAATAGATTAGAATAGATTAGAATAGATTAGAATAGATTAGAATAGATTAGAATAGATTAGAATAGATTAGAATAGATTAGAATAGATTAGAATAGATTAGAATAGATTAGAATAGATTAGAATAGATTAGAATAGATTAGAATAGATTAGAATAGATTAGAATAGATTAGAATAGATTAGAATAGATTAGAATAGATTAGAATAGATTAGAATAGATTAGAATAGATTAGAATAGATTAGAATAGATTAGAATAGATTAGAATAGATTAGAATAGATTAGAATAGATTAGAATAGATTAGAATAGATTAGAATAGATTAGAATAGATTAGAATAGATTAGAATAGATTAGAATAGATTAGAATAGATTAGAATAGATTAGAATAGATTAGAATAGATTAGAATAGATTAGAATAGATAGAATAGATTAGAATAGATTAGAATAGATTAGAATAGATTAGAATAGATTAGAATAGATTAGAATAGATTAGAATAGATTAGAATAGATAGAATAGATTAGAATAGATTAGAATAGATTAGAATAGATTAGAATAGATTAGAATAGAATAGAATAGATTAGAATAGAATTAGAATAGATTAGAATAGATTAGAATAGATTAGAATAGATTAGAATAGATTAGAATAGATAGAATAGAATAGAATAGAATAGAATAGAATAGAATAGAATAGAATAGAATAGAATAGAATAGAATAGAATAGAATAGAATAGAATAGAATAGAATAGAATAGATTAGAATAGATTAGAATAGATTAGAATAGATTAGAATAGATTAGAATAGATTAGAATAGATTAGAATAGATTAGAATAGATTAGAATAGATTAGAATAGATTAGAATAGATTAGAATAGATTAGAATAGATTAGAATAGATTAGAATAGATTAGAATAGATTAGAATAGATTAGAATAGATTAGAATAGAATAGAATAGAATAGAATAGAATAGAATAGAATAGAATAGAATAGAATAGAATAGATTAGAATAGATTAGAATAGATTAGAATAGATTAGAAGAATAGATTAGAATAGATTAGAATAGATTAGAATAGATTAGAATAGATTAGAATAGATTAGAATAGATTAGAATAGATTAGAATAGATTAGAATAGATTAGAATAGATTAGAATAGATTAGAATAGATTAGAATAGATTAGAATAGATTAGAATAGATTAGAATAGATTAGAATAGATTAGAATAGATTAGAATAGATTAGAATAGATTAGAATAGATTAGAATAGATTAGAATAGATTAGAATAGATTAGAATAGATTAGAATAGATTAGAATAGATTAGAATAGATTAGAATAGATTAGAATAGATTAGAATAGATTAGAATAGATTAGAATAGATTAGAATAGATTAGAATAGATTAGAATAGATTAGAATAGATTAGAATAGATTAGAATAGATTAGAATAGATTAGAATAGATTAGAATAGATTAGAATAGATTAGAATAGATTAGAATAGATTAGAATAGATTAGAATAGATTAGAATAGATTAGAATAGATTAGAATAGATTAGAATAGATTAGAATAGATTAGAATAGATTAGAATAGATTAGAATAGATTAGAATAGATTAGAATAGATTAGAATAGATTAGAATAGATTAGAATAGATTAGAATAGATTAGAATAGATTAGAATAGATTAGAATAGATTAGAATAGATTAGAATAGATTAGAATAGATTAGAATAGATTAGAATAGATTAGAATAGATTAGAATAGATTAGAATAGATAAGAATAGATTAGAATAGATTAGAATAGATTAGAATAGATTAGAATAGATTAGAATAGATTAGAATAGATAAGAATAGATTAGAATAGATTAGAATAGATTAGAATAGATTAGAATAGATTAGAATAGATTAGAATAGATTAGAATAGATTAGAATAGATTAGAATAGATTAGAATAGATTAGAATAGATTAGAATAGATTAGAATAGATTAGAATAGATTAGAATAGATTAGAATAGATTAGAATAGATTAGAATAGATTAGAATAGATTAGAATAGATTAGAATAGATTAGAATAGATTAGAATAGATTAGAATAGATTAGAATAGATTAGAATAGATTAGAATAGATTAGAATAGATTAGAATAGATTAGAATAGATTAGAATAGATTAGAATAGATTAGAATAGATTAGAATAGATTAGAATAGATTAGAATAGATTAGAATAGATTAGAATAGATTAGAATAGATTAGAATAGATTAGAATAGATTAGAATAGATTAGAATAGATTAGAATAGATTAGAATAGATTAGAATAGATTAGAATAGATTAGAATAGATTAGAATAGATTAGAATAGATTAGAATAGATTAGAATAGATTAGAATAGATTAGAATAGATTAGAATAGATTAGAATAGATTAGAATAGATTAGAATAGATTAGAATAGATTAGAATAGATTAGAATAGATTAGAATAGATTAGAATAGATTAGAATAGATTAGAATAGATTAGAATAGATTAGAATAGATTAGAATAGATTAGAATAGATTAGAATAGATTAGAATAGATTAGAATAGATTAGAATAGATTAGAATAGATTAGAATAGATTAGAATAGATTAGAATAGATTAGAATAGATTAGAATAGATTAGAATAGATTAGAATAGATTAGAATAGATTAGAATAGATTAGAATAGATTAGAATAGATTAGAATAGATTAGAATAGATTAGAATAGATTAGAATAGATTAGAATAGATTAGAATAGATTAGAATAGATTAGAATAGATTAGAATAGATTAGAATAGATTAGAATAGATTAGAATAGATTAGAATAGATTAGAATAGATTAGAATAGATTAGAATAGATTAGAATAGATTAGAATAGATTAGAATAGATTAGAATAGATTAGAATAGATTAGAATAGATTAGAATAGATTAGAATAGATTAGAATAGATTAGAATAGATTAGAATAGATTAGAATAGATTAGAATAGATTAGAATAGATTAGAATAGATTAGAATAGATTAGAATAGATTAGAATAGATTAGAATAGATTAGAATAGATTAGAATAGATTAGAATAGATTAGAATAGATTAGAATAGATTAGAATAGATTAGAATAGATGAATAGATAGAATAGAATAGAATAGAATAGATAGAATAGATTAGAATAGAATAGAATAGAATAGAATAGAATAGAATAGAATAGAATAGATAGAATAGATTAGAATAGAATAGAATAGAATAGAATAGAATAGAATAGAATAGAATAGATTAGAATAGAATAGAATAGATAGAATAGAATAGAATAGAATAGAATAGAATAGAATAGAATAGAATAGATTAGAATAGAATAGAATAGATTAGAATAGAATAGAATAGATTAGAATAGAATAGAATAGAATAGAATAGATAGAATAGAATAGAATAGAATAGAATAGATTAGAATAGAATAGAATAGAATAGAATAGAATAGAATAGAATAGAATAGATAGAATAGAATAGAATAGAATAGAATAGAATAGAATAGAATAGAATAGATAGAATAGAATAGAATAGATTAGAATAGAATTGATAGAATAGAATAGAATAGAATAGAATAGAATAGAATAGAATAGATAGAATAGAATAGAATAGATAGAATAGAATAGAATAGAATAGAATAGATTAGAATAGATTAGAATAGAATAGAATAGATTAGAATAGATTAGAATAGATTAGAATAGATTAGAATAGATTAGAATAGATTAGAATAGATTAGAATAGATTAGAATAGATTAGAATAGATTAGAATAGATTAGAATAGATTAGAATAGATTAGAATAGATTAGAATAGATTAGAATAGATTAGAATAGATTAGAATAGATTAGAATAGATTAGAATAGATTAGAATAGATTAGAATAGATTAGAATAGATTAGAATAGATTAGAATAGATTAGAATAGATTAGAATAGATTAGAATAGATTAGAATAGATTAGAATAGATTAGAATAGATTAGAATAGATTAGAATAGATTAGAATAGATTAGAATAGATTAGAATAGATTAGAATAGATTAGAATAGATTAGAATAGATTAGAATAGATTAGAATAGATTAGAATAGATTAGAATAGATTAGAATAGATAGAATAGATTAGATAGATTAGAATAGATTAGAATAGATTAGAATAGATTAGAATAGATTAGAATAGATTAGAATAGATTAGAATAGATTAGAATAGATTAGAATAGATTAGAATAGATTAGAATAGATTAGAATAGATTAGAATAGATTAGAATAGATTAGAATAGATTAGAATAGATTAGAATAGATTAGAATAGATTAGAATAGATTAGAATAGATTAGAATAGATTAGAATAGATTAGAATAGATTAGAATAGATTAGAATAGATTAGAATAGATTAGAATAGATTAGAATAGATTAGAATAGATTAGAATAGATTAGAATAGATTAGAATAGATTAGAATAGATAGAATAGAATAGATTAGAATAGATTAGAATAGATTAGAATAGAATAGAATAGATTAGAATAGATTAGAATAGAATAGAATAGAATAGAATTAGAATAGAATAGATTAGAATAGATTAGAATAGAATAGAATAGAATAGAATAGATTAGAATAGATTAGAATAGATTAGAATAGATTAGAATAGATTAGAATAGATTAGAATAGATTAGAATAGATTAGAATAGATTAGAATAGATTAGAATAGATTAGAATAGATTAGAATAGATTAGAATAGATTAGAATAGATTAGAATAGATTAGAATAGATTAGAATAGATTAGAATAGATTAGAATAGATTAGAATAGATTAGAATAGAATAGAATAGATTAGAATAGATTAGAATAGATTAGAATAGATTAGAATAGATTAGAATAGATTAGAATAGATTAGAATAGATTAGAATAGATTAGAATAGATTAGAATAGATTAGAATAGATTAGAATAGATTAGAATAGATTAGAATAGATTAGAATAGATTAGAATAGATTAGAATAGATTAGAATAGATTAGAATAGATTAGAATAGATTAGAATAGATTAGAATAGATTAGAATAGATTAGAATAGATTAGAATAGATTAGAATAGATTAGAATAGATTAGAATAGATTAGAATAGATTAGAATAGATTAGAATAGATTAGAATAGATTAGAATAGATTAGAATAGATTAGAATAGATTAGAATAGATTAGAATAGATTAGAATAGATTAGAATAGATTAGAATAGATTAGAATAGATTAGAATAGATTAGAATAGATTAGAATAGATTAGAATAGATTAGAATAGATTAGAATAGATTAGAATAGATTAGAATAGATTAGAATAGATTAGAATAGATTAGAATAGAATAGAATAGAATAGAATAGAATAGAATAGAATAGAATAGAATAGAATAGATTAGAATAGAATAGAATAGATTAGAATAGATTAGAATAGAATAGAATAGATTAGAATAGATTAGAATAGATTAGAATAGATTAGAATAGATTAGAATAGATTAGAATAGAATAGATTAGAATAGAATAGAATAGATAGAATAGATTAGAATAGATAGAATAGAATAGAATAGAATAGAATAGAATAGAATAGAATAGAATAGAATAGAATAGAATAGAATAGATTAGAATAGAATAGAATAGATTAGAATAGAATAGAATAGATTAGAATAGAATAGAATAGATTAGAATAGATTAGAATAGATTAGAATAGATTAGAATAGATTAGAATAGATTAGAATAGATTAGAATAGATTAGAATAGATTAGAATAGATTAGAATAGATTAGAATAGATTAGAATAGATTAGAATAGATTAGAATAGATTAGAATAGATTAGAATAGATTAGAATAGATTAGAATAGATTAGAATAGATTAGAATAGATTAGAATAGATTAGAATAGATTAGAATAGATTAGAATAGATTAGAATAGATTAGAATAGATTAGAATAGATTAGAATAGATTAGAATAGATTAGAATAGATTAGAATAGATTAGAATAGATTAGAATAGATTAGAATAGATTAGAATAGATTAGAATAGATTAGAATAGATTAGAATAGATTAGAATAGATTAGAATAGATTAGAATAGATTAGAATAGATTAGAATAGATTAGAATAGATTAGAATAGATTAGAATAGATTAGAATAGATTAGAATAGATTAGAATAGATTAGAATAGATTAGAATAGATTAGAATAGATTAGAATAGATTAGAATAGATTAGAATAGATTAGAATAGATTAGAATAGATTAGAATAGATTAGAATAGATTAGAATAGATTAGAATAGATTAGAATAGATTAGAATAGATTAGAATAGATTAGAATAGATTAGAATAGATTAGAATAGATTAGAATAGATTAGAATAGATTAGAATAGATTAGAATAGATTAGAATAGATTAGAATAGATTAGAATAGATTAGAATAGATTAGAATAGATTAGAATAGATTAGAATAGATTAGAATAGATTAGAATAGATTAGAATAGATTAGAATAGATTAGAATAGATTAGAATAGATTAGAATAGATTAGAATAGATTAGAATAGATTAGAATAGATTAGAATAGATTAGAATAGATTAGAATAGATTAGAATAGATTAGAATAGATTAGAATAGATTAGAATAGATTAGAATAGATTAGAATAGATTAGAATAGATTAGAATAGATTAGAATAGATTAGAATAGATTAGAATAGATTAGAATAGATTAGAATAGATTAGAATAGATTAGAATAGATTAGAATAGATTAGAATAGATTAGAATAGATTAGAATAGATTAGAATAGATTAGAATAGATTAGAATAGATTAGAATAGATTAGAATAGATTAGAATAGATTAGAATAGATTAGAATAGATTAGAATAGATTAGAATAGATTAGAATAGATTAGAATAGATTAGAATAGATTAGAATAGATTAGAATAGATTAGAATAGATTAGAATAGATTAGAATAGATTAGAATAGATAGAATAGATTAGAATAGATTAGAATAGATTAGAATAGATTAGAATAGATTAGAATAGATTAGAATAGATTAGAATAGATTAGAATAGATTAGAATAGATTAGAATAGATTAGAATAGATTAGAATAGATTAGAATAGATTAGAATAGATTAGAATAGATTAGAATAGATTAGAATAGATTAGAATAGATTAGAATAGATTAGAATAGATTAGAATAGATTAGAATAGATTAGAATAGATTAGAATAGATTAGAATAGATTAGAATAGATTAGAATAGATTAGAATAGATTAGAATAGATTAGAATAGATTAGAATAGATTAGAATAGATTAGAATAGATTAGAATAGATTAGAATAGATTAGAATAGATTAGAATAGATTAGAATAGATTAGAATAGATTAGAATAGATTAGAATAGATTAGAATAGATTAGAATAGATTAGAATAGATTAGAATAGATTAGAATAGATTAGAATAGATTAGAATAGATTAGAATAGATTAGAATAGATTAGAATAGATTAGAATAGATTAGAATAGATTAGAATAGATTAGAATAGATTAGAATAGATTAGAATAGATTAGAATAGATTAGAATAGATTAGAATAGATTAGAATAGATTAGAATAGATTAGAATAGATTAGAATAGATTAGAATAGATTAGAATAGATTAGAATAGATTAGAATAGATTAGAATAGATTAGAATAGATTAGAATAGATTAGAATAGATTAGAATAGATTAGAATAGATTAGAATAGATTAGAATAGATTAGAATAGATTAGAATAGATTAGAATAGATTAGAATAGATTAGAATAGATTAGAATAGATTAGAATAGATTAGAATAGATTAGAATAGATTAGAATAGATTAGAATAGATTAGAATAGATTAGAATAGATTAGAATAGATTAGAATAGATTAGAATAGATTAGAATAGATTAGAATAGATTAGAATAGATTAGAATAGATTAGAATAGATTAGAATAGATTAGAATAGATTAGAATAGATTAGAATAGATTAGAATAGATTAGAATAGATTAGAATAGATTAGAATAGATTAGAATAGATTAGAATAGATTAGAATAGATTAGAATAGATTAGAATAGATTAGAATAGATTAGAATAGATTAGAATAGATTAGAATAGATTAGAATAGATTAGAATAGATTAGAATAGATTAGAATAGATTAGAATAGATTAGAATAGATTAGAATAGATTAGAATAGATTAGAATAGATTAGAATAGATTAGAATAGATTAGAATAGATTAGAATAGATTAGAATAGATTAGAATAGATTAGAATAGATTAGAATAGATTAGAATAGATTAGAATAGATTAGAATAGATTAGAATAGATTAGAATAGATTAGAATAGATTAGAATAGATTAGAATAGATTAGAATAGATTAGAATAGATTAGAATAGAATAGATTAGAATAGATTAGAATAGATTAGAATAGATTAGAATAGATTAGAATAGATTAGAATAGATTAGAATAGATTAGAATAGATTAGAATAGATTAGAATAGATTAGAATAGATTAGAATAGATTAGAATAGAATAGAATAGAATTAGAATAGAATAGAATAGAATAGAATAGATTAGAATAGAATAGAATAGAATAGAATAGATTAGAATAGATTAGAATAGAATAGAATAGATTAGAATAGATAGAATAGAATAGAATAGATAGAATAGAATAGAATAGAATAGAATAGAATAGAATAGAATAGAATAGATTAGAATAGATAGAATAGAATAGAATAGAATAGAATAGAATAGAATAGAATAGAATAGAATAGAATAGAATAGAATAGAATTAGAATAGATTAGAATAGATAGAATAGAATAGATTAGAATAGATTAGAATAGATTAGAATAGATTAGAATAGATTAGAATAGATTAGAATAGATTAGAATAGATTAGAATAGATTAGAATAGATTAGAATAGATTAGAATAGATTAGAATAGATTAGAATAGATTAGAATAGATTAGAATAGATTAGAATAGATTAGAATAGATTAGAATAGATTAGAATAGATTAGAATAGATTAGAATAGATTAGAATAGATTAGAATAGATTAGAATAGATTAGAATAGATTAGAATAGATTAGAATAGATTAGAATAGATTAGAATAGATTAGAATAGATTAGAATAGATTAGAATAGATTAGAATAGATTAGAATAGATTAGAATAGATTAGAATAGATTAGAATAGATTAGAATAGATTAGAATAGATTAGAATAGATTAGAATAGATTAGAATAGATTAGAATAGATTAGAATAGATTAGAATAGATTAGAATAGATTAGAATAGATTAGAATAGATTAGAATAGATTAGAATAGATTAGAATAGATTAGAATAGATTAGAATAGATTAGAATAGATTAGAATAGATTAGAATAGATTAGAATAGATTAGAATAGATTAGAATAGATTAGAATAGATTAGAATAGATTAGAATAGATTAGAATAGATTAGAATAGATTAGAATAGATTAGAATAGATTAGAATAGATTAGAATAGATTAGAATAGATTAGAATAGATTAGAATAGATTAGAATAGATTAGAATAGATTAGAATAGATTAGAATAGATTAGAATAGATTAGAATAGATTAGAATAGATTAGAATAGATTAGAATAGATTAGAATAGATTAGAATAGATTAGAATAGATTAGAATAGATTAGAATAGATTAGAATAGATTAGAATAGATTAGAATAGATTAGAATAGATTAGAATAGATTAGAATAGATTAGAATAGATTAGAATAGATTAGAATAGATTAGAATAGATAGAATAGATTAGAATAGATTAGAATAGATTAGAATAGATTAGAATAGATTAGAATAGATTAGAATAGATTAGAATAGATTAGAATAGAATAGAATAGATTAGAATAGAATAGAATAGATTAGAATAGATTAGAATAGATTAGAATAGATTAGAATAGATTAGAATAGATTAGAATAGATTAGAATAGATTAGAATAGATTAGAATAGATTAGAATAGATTAGAATAGATTAGAATAGATTAGAATAGATTAGAATAGATTAGAATAGAATAGAATAGATTAGAATAGATTAGAATAGATTAGAATAGATTAGAATAGATTAGAATAGATTAGAATAGATTAGAATAGATTAGAATAGATTAGAATAGATTAGAATAGATTAGAATAGATTAGAATAGATTAGAATAGATTAGAATAGATTAGAATAGATTAGAATAGATTAGAATAGATTAGAATAGATTAGAATAGATTAGAATAGATTAGAATAGATTAGAATAGATTAGAATAGATTAGAATAGATTAGAATAGATTAGAATAGATTAGAATAGATTAGAATAGATTAGAATAGATTAGAATAGATTAGAATAGATTAGAATAGATTAGAATAGATTAGAATAGATTAGAATAGATTAGAATAGATTAGAATAGATTAGAATAGATTAGAATAGATTAGAATAGATTAGAATAGATTAGAATAGATTAGAATAGATTAGAATAGATTAGAATAGATTAGAATAGATTAGAATAGATTAGAATAGATTAGAATAGATTAGAATAGATTAGAATAGATTAGAATAGATTAGAATAGATTAGAATAGATTAGAATAGATTAGAATAGATTAGAATAGATTAGAATAGATTAGAATAGATTAGAATAGATTAGAATAGATTAGAATAGATTAGAATAGATTAGAATAGATTAGAATAGATTAGAATAGATTAGAATAGATTAGAATAGATTAGAATAGATTAGAATAGATTAGAATAGATTAGAATAGATTAGAATAGATTAGAATAGATTAGAATAGATTAGAATAGATTAGAATAGATTAGAATAGATTAGAATAGATTAGAATAGATTAGAATAGATTAGAATAGATTAGAATAGATTAGAATAGATTAGAATAGATTAGAATAGATTAGAATAGATTAGAATAGATTAGAATAGATTAGAATAGATTAGAATAGATTAGAATAGATTAGAATAGATTAGAATAGATTAGAATAGATTAGAATAGATTAGAATAGATTAGAATAGATTAGAATAGATTAGAATAGATAGATAGAATAGATTAGAATAGATTAGAATAGATTAGAATAGATTAGAATAGATTAGAATAGATTAGAATAGATTAGAATAGATTAGAATAGATTAGAATAGATTAGAATAGATTAGAATAGATTAGAATAGATTAGAATAGATTAGAATAGATTAGAATAGATTAGAATAGATTAGAATAGATTAGAATAGATTAGAATAGATTAGAATAGATTAGAATAGATTAGAATAGATTAGAATAGATTAGAATAGATTAGAATAGATTAGAATAGATTAGAATAGATTAGAATAGATTAGAATAGATTAGAATAGATTAGAATAGATTAGAATAGATTAGAATAGATTAGAATAGATTAGAATAGATTAGAATAGATTAGAATAGATTAGAATAGATTAGAATAGATTAGAATAGATTAGAATAGATTAGAATAGATTAGAATAGATTAGAATAGATTAGAATAGATTAGAATAGATTAGAATAGATTAGAATAGATTAGAATAGATTAGAATAGATTAGAATAGATTAGAATAGATTAGAATAGATTAGAATAGATTAGAATAGAT
The DNA here is from genome assembly GCA_023089585.1 of Melophagus ovinus. Classification (NCBI taxonomy): domain Eukaryota; kingdom Metazoa; phylum Arthropoda; class Insecta; order Diptera; family Hippoboscidae; genus Melophagus; species Melophagus ovinus. The sequence goes on from JAKKIB010000108.1 coordinate 24,374, forward strand.
TAGAATAGATTAGAATAGATTAGAATAGATTAGAATAGATTAGAATAGATTAGAATAGATTAGAATAGATTAGAATAGATTAGAATAGATTAGAATAGATTAGAATAGATTAGAATAGATTAGAATAGATTAGAATAGATTAGAATAGATTAGAATAGATTAGAATAGATTAGAATAGATTAGAATAGATTAGAATAGATTAGAATAGATTAGAATAGATTAGAATAGATTAGAATAGATTAGAATAGATTAGAATAGATTAGAATAGATTAGAATAGATTAGAATAGATTAGAATAGATTAGAATAGATTAGAATAGATTAGAATAGATTAGAATAGATTAGAATAGATTAGAATAGATTAGAATAGATTAGAATAGATTAGAATAGATTAGAATAGATTAGAATAGATTAGAATAGATTAGAATAGATTAGAATAGATTAGAATAGATTAGAATAGATTAGAATAGATTAGAATAGATTAGAATAGATTAGAATAGATTAGAATAGATTAGAATAGATTAGAATAGATTAGAATAGATTAGAATAGATTAGAATAGATTAGAATAGATTAGAATAGATTAGAATAGATTAGAATAGATTAGAATAGATTAGAATAGATTAGAATAGATTAGAATAGATTAGAATAGATTAGAATAGATTAGAATAGATTAGAATAGATTAGAATAGATTAGAATAGATTAGAATAGATTAGAATAGATTAGAATAGATTAGAATAGATTAGAATAGATTAGAATAGATTAGAATAGATTAGAATAGATTAGAATAGATTAGAATAGATTAGAATAGATTAGAATAGATTAGAATAGATTAGAATAGATTAGAATAGATTAGAATAGATTAGAATAGATTAGAATAGATTAGAATAGATTAGAATAGATTAGAATAGATTAGAATAGATTAGAATAGATTAGAATAGATTAGAATAGATTAGAATAGATTAGAATAGATTAGAATAGATTAGAATAGATTAGAATAGATTAGAATAGATTAGAATAGATTAGAATAGATTAGAATAGATTAGAATAGATTAGAATAGATTAGAATAGATTAGAATAGATTAGAATAGATTAGAATAGATTAGAATAGATTAGAATAGATTAGAATAGATTAGAATAGATTAGAATAGATTAGAATAGATTAGAATAGATTAGAATAGATTAGAATAGATTAGAATAGATTAGAATAGATTAGAATAGATTAGAATAGATTAGAATAGATTAGAATAGATTAGAATAGATTAGAATAGATTAGAATAGATTAGAATAGATTAGAATAGATTAGAATAGATTAGAATAGATTAGAATAGATTAGAATAGATTAGAATAGATTAGAATAGATTAGAATAGATTAGAATAGATTAGAATAGATTAGAATAGATTAGAATAGATTAGAATAGATTAGAATAGATTAGAATAGATTAGAATAGATTAGAATAGATTAGAATAGATTAGAATAGATTAGAATAGATTAGAATAGATTAGAATAGATTAGAATAGATTAGAATAGATTAGAATAGATTAGAATAGATTAGAATAGATTAGAATAGATTAGAATAGATTAGAATAGATTAGAATAGATTAGAATAGATTAGAATAGATTAGAATAGATTAGAATAGATTAGAATAGATTAGAATAGATTAGAATAGATTAGAATAGATTAGAATAGATTAGAATAGATTAGAATAGATTAGAATAGATTAGAATAGATTAGAATAGATTAGAATAGATTAGAATAGATTAGAATAGATTAGAATAGATTAGAATAGATTAGAATAGATTAGAATAGATTAGAATAGATTAGAATAGATTAGAATAGATTAGAATAGATTAGAATAGATTAGAATAGATTAGAATAGATTAGAATAGATTAGAATAGATTAGAATAGATTAGAATAGAATAGAATAGATAGAATAGAATAGAATAGAATAGAATAGAATAGAATAGATTAGAATAGAATTAGAATAGATTAGAATAGAATAGAATAGAATAGAATAGATTAGAATAGAATAGAATAGATTAGAATAGATTAGAATAGATTAGAATAGATTAGAATAGAATAGAATAGAATAGAATAGAATAGAATAGAATAGAATAGAATAGAATAGAATAGAATAGAATAGAATAGAATAGAATAGAATAGAATAGAATAGAATAGATTAGAATAGATTAGAATAGATTAGAATAGATTAGAATAGATTAGAATAGATTAGAATAGATTAGAATAGATTAGAATAGATTAGAATAGATTAGAATAGATTAGAATAGATTAGAATAGATTAGAATAGATTAGAATAGATTAGAATAGATTAGAATAGATTAGAATAGATTAGAATAGATTAGAATAGATAAGAATAGAATAGAATAGAATAGAATAGAATAGAATAGATAGAATAGAATAGAATAGAATTAGAATAGATTAGAATAGATTAGAATAGAATAGAATAGAATAGATTAGAATAGAATAGAATAGAATAGAATAGATTAGAATAGATTAGAATAGATTAGAATAGATTAGAATAGATTAGAATAGATTAGAATAGATTAGAATAGATTAGAATAGATTAGAATAGATTAGAATAGATTAGAATAGATTAGAATAGATTAGAATAGATTAGAATAGATTAGAATAGATTAGAATAGATTAGAATAGATTAGAATAGATTAGAATAGATTAGAATAGATTAGAATAGATTAGAATAGATTAGAATAGATTAGAATAGATTAGAATAGATTAGAATAGATTAGAATAGATTAGAATAGATTAGAATAGATTAGAATAGATTAGAATAGATTAGAATAGATTAGAATAGATTAGAATAGATTAGAATAGATTAGAATAGATTAGAATAGATTAGAATAGATTAGAATAGATTAGAATAGATTAGAATAGATTAGAATAGATTAGAATAGATTAGAATAGATTAGAATAGATTAGAATAGATTAGAATAGATTAGAATAGATTAGAATAGATTAGAATAGATTAGAATAGATTAGAATAGATTAGAATAGAATAGAATAGAATAGAATAGAATAGAATAGAATAGAATAGAATAGAATAGAATAGAATAGAATAGAATAGAATAGAATAGAATAGAATAGAATAGAATAGAATAGAATAGAATAGAATAGAATAGAATAGAATAGAATAGATTAGAATAGATTAGAATAGATTAGAATAGATTAGAATAGATTAGAATAGATTAGAATAGATTAGAATAGATTAGAATAGATTAGAATAGATTAGAATAGATTAGAATAGATTAGAATAGATTAGAATAGATTAGAATAGATTAGAATAGATTAGAATAGATTAGAATAGATTAGAATAGATTAGAATAGATTAGAATAGATTAGAATAGATTAGAATAGATTAGAATAGATTAGAATAGATTAGAATAGATTAGAATAGATTAGAATAGAATAGAATAGAATAGAATAGAATAGAATAGAATAGATTAGAATAGATTAGAATAGATTAGAATAGATTAGAATAGATTAGAATAGATTAGAATAGATTAGAATAGATTAGAATAGATTAGAATAGATTAGAATAGATTAGAATAGATTAGAATAGATTAGAATAGATTAGAATAGATTAGAATAGATTAGAATAGATTAGAATAGATTAGAATAGATTAGAATAGATTAGAATAGATTAGAATAGATTAGAATAGATTAGAATAGATTAGAATAGATTAGAATAGATTAGAATAGATTAGAATAGATTAGAATAGATTAGAATAGATTAGAATAGATTAGAATAGATTAGAATAGATTAGAATAGATTAGAATAGATTAGAATAGATTAGAATAGATTAGAATAGATTAGAATAGATTAGAATAGATTAGAATAGATTAGAATAGATTAGAATAGATTAGAATAGATTAGAATAGATTAGAATAGATTAGAATAGATTAGAATAGATTAGAATAGATTAGAATAGATTAGAATAGATTAGAATAGATTAGAATAGATTAGAATAGATTAGAATAGATTAGAATAGATTAGAATAGATTAGAATAGAATAGAATAGAATAGAATAGATAGAATAGATTAGAATAGAATAGAATAGAATAGAATAGATTAGAATAGATTAGAATAGATTAGAATAGAATAGAATAGATTAGAATAGAATAGAATAGAATAGAATAGAATAGAATAGAATAGATTAGAATAGATAGAATAGAATAGAATAGAATAGAATAGATTAGAATAGAATAGAATAGATAGAATAGAATAGAATAGAATAGAATAGAATAGAATAGATAGAATAGATTAGAATAGATTAGAATAGATTAGAATAGATTAGAATAGAATAGAATAGATAGAATAGAATAGAATAGAATAGAATAGAATAGAATAGAATAGAATAGAATAGAATAGAATAGAATAGAATAGAATAGAATAGAATAGAATAGAATAGAATAGAATAGAATAGAATAGAATAGAATAGAATAGAATAGATTAGAATAGATTAGAATAGATTAGAATAGATTAGAATAGAATAGAATAGAATAGAATAGATAGAATAGATTAGAATAGATTAGAATAGATTAGAATAGATTAGAATAGATTAGAATAGATTAGAATAGATTAGAATAGATTAGAATAGATTAGAATAGATTAGAATAGATTAGAATAGATTAGAATAGATTAGAATAGATTAGAATAGATTAGAATAGATTAGAATAGATTAGAATAGATTAGAATAGATTAGAATAGATTAGAATAGATTAGAATAGATTAGAATAGATTAGAATAGATTAGAATAGATTAGAATAGATTAGAATAGATTAGAATAGATTAGAATAGATTAGAATAGATTAGAATAGATTAGAATAGATTAGAATAGATTAGAATAGATTAGAATAGATTAGAATAGATTAGAATAGATTAGAATAGATTAGAATAGATTAGAATAGATTAGAATAGATTAGAATAGATTAGAATAGATTAGAATAGATTAGAATAGATTAGAATAGATTAGAATAGATTAGAATAGATTAGAATAGATTAGAATAGATTAGAATAGATTAGAATAGATTAGAATAGATTAGAATAGATTAGAATAGATTAGAATAGATTAGAATAGATTAGAATAGATTAGAATAGATTAGAATAGATTAGAATAGATTAGAATAGATTAGAATAGATTAGAATAGATTAGAATAGATTAGAATAGATTAGAATAGATTAGAATAGATTAGAATAGATTAGAATAGATTAGAATAGATTAGAATAGATTAGAATAGATTAGAATAGATTAGAATAGATTAGAATAGATTAGAATAGATTAGAATAGATTAGAATAGATTAGAATAGATTAGAATAGATTAGAATAGATTAGAATAGATTAGAATAGATTAGAATAGATTAGAATAGATTAGAATAGATTAGAATAGATTAGAATAGATTAGAATAGATTAGAATAGATTAGAATAGATTAGAATAGATTAGAATAGATTAGAATAGATTAGAATAGATTAGAATAGATTAGAATAGATTAGAATAGATTAGAATAGATTAGAATAGATTAGAATAGATTAGAATAGATTAGAATAGATTAGAATAGATTAGAATAGATTAGAATAGATTAGAATAGATTAGAATAGATTAGAATAGATTAGAATAGATTAGAATAGATTAGAATAGATTAGAATAGATTAGAATAGATTAGAATAGATTAGAATAGATTAGAATAGATTAGAATAGATTAGAATAGATTAGAATAGATTAGAATAGATTAGAATAGATTAGAATAGATTAGAATAGATTAGAATAGATTAGAATAGATTAGAATAGATTAGAATAGATTAGAATAGATTAGAATAGATTAGAATAGATTAGAATAGATTAGAATAGATTAGAATAGATTAGAATAGATTAGAATAGATTAGAATAGATTAGAATAGATTAGAATAGATTAGAATAGATTAGAATAGATTAGAATAGATTAGAATAGATTAGAATAGATTAGAATAGATTAGAATAGATTAGAATAGATTAGAATAGATTAGAATAGATTAGAATAGATTAGAATAGATTAGAATAGATTAGAATAGATTAGAATAGATTAGAATAGATTAGAATAGATTAGAATAGATTAGAATAGATTAGAATAGATTAGAATAGATTAGAATAGATTAGAATAGATTAGAATAGATTAGAATAGATTAGAATAGATTAGAATAGATTAGAATAGATTAGAATAGATTAGAATAGATTAGAATAGATTAGAATAGATTAGAATAGATTAGAATAGATTAGAATAGATTAGAATAGATTAGAATAGATTAGAATAGATTAGAATAGATTAGAATAGATTAGAATAGATTAGAATAGATTAGAATAGATTAGAATAGATTAGAATAGATTAGAATAGATTAGAATAGATTAGAATAGATTAGAATAGATTAGAATAGATTAGAATAGATTAGAATAGATTAGAATAGAATAGATAGAATAGATTAGAATAGATTAGAATAGATTAGAATAGATTAGAATAGATTAGAATAGATTAGAATAGATTAGAATAGATTAGAATAGATTAGAATAGATTAGAATAGATTAGAATAGATTAGAATAGATTAGAATAGATTAGAATAGATTAGAATAGATTAGAATAGATTAGAATAGATTAGAATAGATTAGAATAGATTAGAATAGATTAGAATAGATTAGAATAGATTAGAATAGATTAGAATAGATTAGAATAGATTAGAATAGATTAGAATAGATTAGAATAGATTAGAATAGATTAGAATAGATTAGAATAGATTAGAATAGATTAGAATAGATTAGAATAGATTAGAATAGATTAGAATAGATTAGAATAGATTAGAATAGATTAGAATAGATTAGAATAGATTAGAATAGATTAGAATAGATTAGAATAGATTAGAATAGATTAGAATAGATTAGAATAGATTAGAATAGATTAGAATAGATTAGAATAGATTAGAATAGATTAGAATAGATTAGAATAGATTAGAATAGATTAGAATAGATTAGAATAGATTAGAATAGATTAGAATAGATTAGAATAGATTAGAATAGATTAGAATAGATTAGAATAGATTAGAATAGATTAGAATAGATTAGAATAGATTAGAATAGATTAGAATAGATTAGAATAGATTAGAATAGATTAGAATAGATTAGAATAGATTAGAATAGATTAGAATAGATTAGAATAGATTAGAATAGATTAGAATAGATTAGAATAGATTAGAATAGATTAGAATAGATTAGAATAGATTAGAATAGATTAGAATAGATTAGAATAGATTAGAATAGATTAGAATAGATTAGAATAGATTAGAATAGATTAGAATAGATTAGAATAGATTAGAATAGATTAGAATAGATTAGAATAGATTAGAATAGATTAGAATAGATTAGAATAGATTAGAATAGATTAGAATAGATTAGAATAGATTAGAATAGATTAGAATAGATTAGAATAGATTAGAATAGATTAGAATAGATTAGAATAGATTAGAATAGATTAGAATAGATTAGAATAGATTAGAATAGATTAGAATAGATTAGAATAGATTAGAATAGATTAGAATAGATTAGAATAGATTAGAATAGATTAGAATAGATTAGAATAGATTAGAATAGATTAGAATAGATTAGAATAGATTAGAATAGATTAGAATAGATTAGAATAGATTAGAATAGATTAGAATAGATTAGAATAGATTAGAATAGATTAGAATAGATTAGAATAGATTAGAATAGATTAGAATAGATTAGAATAGATTAGAATAGATTAGAATAGATTAGAATAGATTAGAATAGATTAGAATAGATTAGAATAGATTAGAATAGATTAGAATAGATTAGAATAGATTAGAATAGATTAGAATAGATTAGAATAGATTAGAATAGATTAGAATAGATTAGAATAGATTAGAATAGATTAGAATAGATTAGAATAGATTAGAATAGATTAGAATAGATTAGAATAGATTAGAATAGATTAGAATAGATTAGAATAGATTAGAATAGATTAGAATAGATTAGAATAGATTAGAATAGATTAGAATAGATTAGAATAGATTAGAATAGATTAGAATAGATTAGAATAGATTAGAATAGATTAGAATAGATTAGAATAGATTAGAATAGATTAGAATAGATTAGAATAGATTAGAATAGATTAGAATAGATTAGAATAGATTAGAATAGATTAGAATAGATTAGAATAGATTAGAATAGATTAGAATAGATTAGAATAGATTAGAATAGATTAGAATAGATTAGAATAGATTAGAATAGATTAGAATAGATTAGAATAGATTAGAATAGATTAGAATAGATTAGAATAGATTAGAATAGATTAGAATAGATTAGAATAGATTAGAATAGATTAGAATAGATTAGAATAGATTAGAATAGATTAGAATAGATTAGAATAGATTAGAATAGATTAGAATAGATTAGAATAGATTAGAATAGATTAGAATAGATTAGAATAGATTAGAATAGATTAGAATAGATTAGAATAGATTAGAATAGATTAGAATAGATTAGAATAGATTAGAATAGATTAGAATAGATTAGAATAGATTAGAATAGATTAGAATAGATTAGAATAGATTAGAATAGATTAGAATAGATTAGAATAGATTAGAATAGATTAGAATAGATTAGAATAGATTAGAATAGATTAGAATAGATTAGAATAGATTAGAATAGATTAGAATAGATTAGAATAGATTAGAATAGATTAGAATAGATTAGAATAGATTAGAATAGATTAGAATAGATTAGAATAGATTAGAATAGATTAGAATAGATTAGAATAGATTAGAATAGATTAGAATAGATTAGAATAGATTAGAATAGATTAGAATAGATTAGAATAGATTAGAATAGATTAGAATAGATTAGAATAGATTAGAATAGATTAGAATAGATTAGAATAGATTAGAATAGATTAGAATAGATTAGAATAGATTAGAATAGATTAGAATAGATTAGAATAGATTAGAATAGATTAGAATAGATTAGAATAGATTAGAATAGATTAGAATAGATTAGAATAGATTAGAATAGATTAGAATAGATTAGAATAGATTAGAATAGATTAGAATAGATTAGAATAGATTAGAATAGATTAGAATAGATTAGAATAGATTAGAATAGATTAGAATAGATTAGAATAGATTAGAATAGATTAGAATAGATTAGAATAGATTAGAATAGATTAGAATAGATTAGAATAGATTAGAATAGATTAGAATAGATTAGAATAGATTAGAATAGATTAGAATAGATTAGAATAGATTAGAATAGATTAGAATAGATTAGAATAGATTAGAATAGATTAGAATAGATTAGAATAGATTAGAATAGATTAGAATAGATTAGAATAGATTAGAATAGATTAGAATAGATTAGAATAGATTAGAATAGATTAGAATAGATTAGAATAGATTAGAATAGATTAGAATAGATTAGAATAGATTAGAATAGATTAGAATAGATTAGAATAGATTAGAATAGATTAGAATAGATTAGAATAGATTAGAATAGATTAGAATAGATTAGAATAGATTAGAATAGATTAGAATAGATTAGAATAGATTAGAATAGATTAGAATAGATTAGAATAGATTAGAATAGATTAGAATAGATTAGAATAGATTAGAATAGATTAGAATAGATTAGAATAGATTAGAATAGATTAGAATAGATTAGAATAGATTAGAATAGATTAGAATAGATTAGAATAGATTAGAATAGATTAGAATAGATTAGAATAGATTAGAATAGATTAGAATAGATTAGAATAGATTAGAATAGATTAGAATAGATTAGAATAGATTAGAATAGATTAGAATAGATTAGAATAGATTAGAATAGATTAGAATAGATTAGAATAGATTAGAATAGATTAGAATAGATTAGAATAGATTAGAATAGATTAGAATAGATTAGAATAGATTAGAATAGATTAGAATAGATTAGAATAGATTAGAATAGATTAGAATAGATTAGAATAGATTAGAATAGATTAGAATAGATTAGAATAGATTAGAATAGATTAGAATAGATTAGAATAGATTAGAATAGATTAGAATAGAATAGAATAGATTAGAATAGAATAGAATAGATAGAATAGAATAGAATAGAATAGAATAGAATAGAATAGATTAGAATAGATTAGAATAGATTAGAATAGATTAGAATAGAATTAGAATAGATTAGAATAGAATAGAATAGAATAGAATAGAATAGAATAGAATAGAATAGAATAGAATAGAATAGAATAGAATAGAATAGAATAGAATAGAATAGAATAGAATAGAATAGAATAGAATAGAATAGAATAGAATAGAATAGAATAGAATAGAATAGAATAGAATAGAATAGAATAGAATAGAATAGAATAGAATAGAATAGAATAGAATAGAATAGAATAGATTAGAATAGATTAGAATAGATTAGAATAGATTAGAATAGATTAGAATAGATTAGAATAGATTAGAATAGATTAGAATAGATTAGAATAGATTAGAATAGATTAGAATAGATTAGAATAGATTAGAATAGATAAGAATAGATTAGAATAGATTAGAATAGATTAGAATAGATTAGAATAGATTAGAATAGATTAGAATAGATTAGAATAGATTAGAATAGATTAGAATAGATTAGAATAGATTAGAATAGATTAGAATAGATTAGAATAGATTAGAATAGATTAGAATAGATTAGAATAGATTAGAATAGATTAGAATAGATTAGAATAGATTAGAATAGATTAGAATAGATTAGAATAGATTAGAATAGATTAGAATAGATTAGAATAGATTAGAATAGATTAGAATAGATTAGAATAGATTAGAATAGATTAGAATAGATTAGAATAGATTAGAATAGATTAGAATAGATTAGAATAGATTAGAATAGATTAGAATAGATTAGAATAGATTAGAATAGATTAGAATAGATTAGAATAGATTAGAATAGATTAGAATAGATTAGAATAGATTAGAATAGATTAGAATAGATTAGAATAGATTAGAATAGATTAGAATAGATTAGAATAGATTAGAATAGATTAGAATAGATTAGAATAGATTAGAATAGATTAGAATAGATTAGAATAGATTAGAATAGATTAGAATAGATTAGAATAGATTAGAATAGATTAGAATAGATTAGAATAGATTAGAATAGATTAGAATAGATTAGAATAGATTAGAATAGATTAGAATAGATTAGAATAGATTAGAATAGATTAGAATAGATTAGAATAGATTAGAATAGATTAGAATAGATTAGAATAGATTAGAATAGATTAGAATAGATTAGAATAGATTAGAATAGATTAGAATAGATTAGAATAGATTAGAATAGATTAGAATAGATTAGAATAGATTAGAATAGATTAGAATAGATTAGAATAGATTAGAATAGATTAGAATAGATTAGAATAGATTAGAATAGATTAGAATAGATTAGAATAGATTAGAATAGATTAGAATAGATTAGAATAGATTAGAATAGATTAGAATAGATTAGAATAGATTAGAATAGATTAGAATAGATTAGAATAGATTAGAATAGAATAGAATAGAATAGAATAGAATAGAATAGAATAGAATAGAATAGAATAGAATAGAATAGAATAGAATAGAATAGAATAGAATAGAATAGAATAGAATAGATTAGAATAGATTAGAATAGAATAGAATAGATTAGAATAGATTAGAATAGAATAGATTAGAATAGAATAGAATAGAATAGAATAGAATAGAATAGAATAGAATAGAATAGAATAGAATAGAATAGAATAGAATAGAATAGAATAGAATAGAATAGAATAGAATAGAATAGAATAGAATAGAATAGAATAGAATAGAATAGAATAGAATAGAATAGAATAGAATAGAATAGAATAGAATAGAATAGAATAGAATAGAATAGAATAGAATAGAATAGAATAGAATAGATAGAATAGATAGAATAGAATAGAATAGAATAGAATAGAATAGAATAGAATAGAATAGAATAGAATAGATAGAATAGAATAGAATAGAATAGAATAGAATAGAATAGAATAGAATAGAATAGAATAGAATAGAATAGAATAGATAGAATAGAATAGAATAGAATAGAATAGAATAGAATAGATAGAATAGATAGAATAGAATAGAATAGAATAGAATAGAATAGAATAGAATAGAATAGAATAGAATAGAATAGAATAGATTAGAATAGAATAGAATAGATTAGAATAGATTAGAATAGAATAGAATAGATTAGAATAGATTAGAATAGATTAGAATAGATTAGAATAGATTAGAATAGATTAGAATAGATTAGAATAGATTAGAATAGATTAGAATAGATTAGAATAGATTAGAATAGATTAGAATAGATTAGAATAGATTAGAATAGATTAGAATAGATTAGAATAGATTAGAATAGATTAGAATAGATTAGAATAGATTAGAATAGATTAGAATAGATTAGAATAGATTAGAATAGATTAGAATAGATTAGAATAGATTAGAATAGATTAGAATAGATTAGAATAGATTAGAATAGATTAGAATAGATTAGAATAGATTAGAATAGATTAGAATAGATTAGAATAGATTAGAATAGATTAGAATAGATTAGAATAGATTAGAATAGATTAGAATAGATTAGAATAGATTAGAATAGATTAGAATAGATTAGAATAGATTAGAATAGATTAGAATAGATTAGAATAGATTAGAATAGATTAGAATAGATTAGAATAGATTAGAATAGATTAGAATAGATTAGAATAGATTAGAATAGATTAGAATAGATTAGAATAGATTAGAATAGATTAGAATAGATTAGAATAGATTAGAATAGATTAGAATAGATTAGAATAGATTAGAATAGATTAGAATAGATTAGAATAGATTAGAATAGATTAGAATAGATTAGAATAGATTAGAATAGATTAGAATAGATTAGAATAGATTAGAATAGATTAGAATAGATTAGAATAGATTAGAATAGATTAGAATAGATTAGAATAGATTAGAATAGATTAGAATAGATTAGAATAGATTAGAATAGATTAGAATAGATTAGAATAGATTAGAATAGATTAGAATAGATTAGAATAGATTAGAATAGATTAGAATAGATTAGAATAGATTAGAATAGATTAGAATAGATTAGAATAGATTAGAATAGATTAGAATAGATTAGAATAGATTAGAATAGATTAGAATAGATTAGAATAGATTAGAATAGATTAGAATAGATTAGAATAGATTAGAATAGATTAGAATAGATTAGAATAGATTAGAATAGATTAGAATAGATTAGAATAGATTAGAATAGATTAGAATAGATTAGAATAGATTAGAATAGATTAGAATAGATTAGAATAGATTAGAATAGATTAGAATAGATTAGAATAGATTAGAATAGATTAGAATAGATTAGAATAGATTAGAATAGATTAGAATAGATTAGAATAGATTAGAATAGATTAGAATAGATTAGAATAGATTAGAATAGATTAGAATAGATTAGAATAGATTAGAATAGATTAGAATAGATTAGAATAGATTAGAATAGATTAGAATAGATTAGAATAGATTAGAATAGATTAGAATAGATTAGAATAGATTAGAATAGATTAGAATAGATTAGAATAGATTAGAATAGATTAGAATAGATTAGAATAGATTAGAATAGATTAGAATAGATTAGAATAGATTAGAATAGATTAGAATAGATTAGAATAGATTAGAATAGATTAGAATAGATTAGAATAGATTAGAATAGATTAGAATAGATTAGAATAGATTAGAATAGATTAGAATAGATTAGAATAGATTAGAATAGATTAGAATAGATTAGAATAGATTAGAATAGATTAGAATAGATTAGAATAGATTAGAATAGATTAGAATAGATTAGAATAGATTAGAATAGATTAGAATAGATTAGAATAGATTAGAATAGATTAGAATAGATTAGAATAGATTAGAATAGATTAGAATAGATTAGAATAGATTAGAATAGATTAGAATAGATTAGAATAGATTAGAATAGATTAGAATAGATTAGAATAGATTAGAATAGATTAGAATAGATTAGAATAGATTAGAATAGATTAGAATAGATTAGAATAGATTAGAATAGATTAGAATAGATTAGAATAGATTAGAATAGATTAGAATAGATTAGAATAGATTAGAATAGATTAGAATAGATTAGAATAGATTAGAATAGATAGATAGAATAGATTAGAATAGATTAGAATAGATTAGAATAGATTAGAATAGATTAGAATAGATTAGAATAGATTAGAATAGATTAGAATAGATTAGAATAGATTAGAATAGATTAGAATAGATTAGAATAGATTAGAATAGATTAGAATAGATTAGAATAGATTAGAATAGATTAGAATAGATTAGAATAGATTAGAATAGATTAGAATAGATTAGAATAGATTAGAATAGATTAGAATAGATTAGAATAGATTAGAATAGATTAGAATAGATTAGAATAGATTAGAATAGATTAGAATAGATTAGAATAGATTAGAATAGATTAGAATAGATTAGAATAGATTAGAATAGATTAGAATAGATTAGAATAGATTAGAATAGATTAGAATAGATTAGAATAGATTAGAATAGATTAGAATAGATTAGAATAGATTAGAATAGATTAGAATAGATTAGAATAGATTAGAATAGATTAGAATAGATTAGAATAGATTAGAATAGATTAGAATAGATTAGAATAGATTAGAATAGATTAGAATAGATTAGAATAGATTAGAATAGATTAGAATAGATTAGAATAGATTAGAATAGATTAGAATAGATTAGAATAGATTAGAATAGATTAGAATAGATTAGAATAGATTAGAATAGATTAGAATAGATTAGAATAGATTAGAATAGATTAGAATAGATTAGAATAGATTAGAATAGATTAGAATAGATTAGAATAGATTAGAATAGATTAGAATAGATTAGAATAGATTAGAATAGATTAGAATAGATTAGAATAGATTAGAATAGATTAGAATAGATTAGAATAGATTAGAATAGATTAGAATAGATTAGAATAGATTAGAATAGATTAGAATAGATTAGAATAGATTAGAATAGATTAGAATAGATTAGAATAGATTAGAATAGATTAGAATAGATTAGAATAGATTAGAATAGATTAGAATAGATTAGAATAGATTAGAATAGATTAGAATAGATTAGAATAGATTAGAATAGATTAGAATAGATTAGAATAGATTAGAATAGATTAGAATAGATTAGAATAGATTAGAATAGATTAGAATAGATTAGAATAGATTAGAATAGATTAGAATAGATTAGAATAGATTAGAATAGATTAGAATAGATTAGAATAGATTAGAATAGATTAGAATAGATTAGAATAGATTAGAATAGATTAGAATAGATTAGAATAGATTAGAATAGATTAGAATAGATTAGAATAGATTAGAATAGATTAGAATAGATTAGAATAGATTAGAATAGATTAGAATAGATTAGAATAGATTAGAATAGATTAGAATAGATTAGAATAGATTAGAATAGATTAGAATAGATTAGAATAGATTAGAATAGATTAGAATAGATTAGAATAGATTAGAATAGATTAGAATAGATTAGAATAGATTAGAATAGATTAGAATAGATTAGAATAGATTAGAATAGATTAGAATAGATTAGAATAGATTAGAATAGATTAGAATAGATTAGAATAGATTAGAATAGATTAGAATAGATTAGAATAGATTAGAATAGATTAGAATAGATTAGAATAGATTAGAATAGATTAGAATAGATTAGAATAGATTAGAATAGATTAGAATAGATTAGAATAGATTAGAATAGATTAGAATAGATTAGAATAGATTAGAATAGATTAGAATAGATTAGAATAGATTAGAATAGATTAGAATAGATTAGAATAGATTAGAATAGATTAGAATAGATTAGAATAGATTAGAATAGATTAGAATAGATTAGAATAGATTAGAATAGATTAGAATAGATTAGAATAGATTAGAATAGATTAGAATAGATTAGAATAGATTAGAATAGATTAGAATAGATTAGAATAGATTAGAATAGATTAGAATAGATTAGAATAGATTAGAATAGATTAGAATAGATTAGAATAGATTAGAATAGATTAGAATAGATTAGAATAGATTAGAATAGATTAGAATAGATTAGAATAGATTAGAATAGATTAGAATAGATTAGAATAGATTAGAATAGATTAGAATAGATTAGAATAGATTAGAATAGATTAGAATAGATTAGAATAGATTAGAATAGATTAGAATAGATTAGAATAGATTAGAATAGATTAGAATAGATTAGAATAGATTAGAATAGATTAGAATAGATTAGAATAGATTAGAATAGATTAGAATAGATTAGAATAGATTAGAATAGATTAGAATAGATTAGAATAGATTAGAATAGATTAGAATAGATTAGAATAGATTAGAATAGATTAGAATAGATTAGAATAGATTAGAATAGATTAGAATAGATTAGAATAGATTAGAATAGATTAGAATAGATTAGAATAGATTAGAATAGATTAGAATAGATTAGAATAGATTAGAATAGATTAGAATAGATTAGAATAGATTAGAATAGATTAGAATAGATTAGAATAGATTAGAATAGATTAGAATAGATTAGAATAGATTAGAATAGATTAGAATAGATTAGAATAGATTAGAATAGATTAGAATAGATTAGAATAGATTAGAATAGATTAGAATAGATTAGAATAGATTAGAATAGATTAGAATAGATTAGAATAGATTAGAATAGATTAGAATAGATTAGAATAGATTAGAATAGATTAGAATAGATTAGAATAGATTAGAATAGATTAGAATAGATTAGAATAGATTAGAATAGATTAGAATAGATTAGAATAGATTAGAATAGAATAGAATAGAATTAGAATAGATTAGAATAGATTAGAATAGATTAGAATAGATTAGAATAGATTAGAATAGATTAGAATAGATTAGAATAGATTAGAATAGATTAGAATAGATTAGAATAGATTAGAATAGATTAGAATAGATTAGAATAGATTAGAATAGATTAGAATAGATTAGAATAGATTAGAATAGATTAGAATAGATTAGAATAGATTAGAATAGATTAGAATAGATTAGAATAGATTAGAATAGATTAGAATAGATTAGAATAGATTAGAATAGATTAGAATAGATTAGAATAGATTAGAATAGATTAGAATAGATTAGAATAGATTAGAATAGATTAGAATAGATTAGAATAGATTAGAATAGATTAGAATAGATTAGAATAGATTAGAATAGATTAGAATAGATTAGAATAGATTAGAATAGATTAGAATAGATAGAATAGAATAGAATAGAATAGAATAGAATAGATAGAATAGAATAGAATAGAATAGAATAGAATAGAATAGAATAGAATAGATAGAATAGATTAGAATAGAATAGAATAGATTAGAATAGATTAGAATAGATTAGAATAGAATAGAATAGATAGAATAGATTAGAATAGATTAGAATAGATTAGAATAGATTAGAATAGATTAGAATAGATTAGAATAGATTAGAATAGATTAGAATAGATTAGAATAGATTAGAATAGATTAGAATAGATTAGAATAGATTAGAATAGATTAGAATAGATTAGAATAGATTAGAATAGATTAGAATAGATTAGAATAGATTAGAATAGATTAGAATAGATTAGAATAGATTAGAATAGATTAGAATAGATTAGAATAGATTAGAATAGATTAGAATAGATTAGAATAGATTAGAATAGATTAGAATAGATTAGAATAGATTAGAATAGATTAGAATAGATTAGAATAGATTAGAATAGATTAGAATAGATTAGAATAGATTAGAATAGATTAGAATAGATTAGAATAGATTAGAATAGATTAGAATAGATTAGAATAGATTAGAATAGATTAGAATAGATTAGAATAGATTAGAATAGATTAGAATAGATTAGAATAGATTAGAATAGATTAGAATAGATTAGAATAGATTAGAATAGATTAGAATAGATTAGAATAGATTAGAATAGATTAGAATAGAATAGAATAGAATAGAATAGAATAGAATAGATTAGAATAGATTAGAATAGAATAGAATAGATTAGAATAGAATAGAATAGATTAGAATAGATTAGATAGATTAGAATAGATTAGAATAGATTAGAATAGATTAGAATAGATTAGAATAGATTAGAATAGATTAGAATAGATTAGAATAGATTAGAATAGATTAGAATAGATTAGAATAGATTAGAATAGATTAGAATAGATTAGAATAGATTAGAATAGATTAGAATAGATTAGAATAGATTAGAATAGATTAGAATAGATTAGAATAGATTAGAATAGATTAGAATAGATTAGAATAGATTAGAATAGATTAGAATAGATTAGAATAGATTAGAATAGATTAGAATAGATTAGAATAGATTAGAATAGATTAGAATAGATTAGAATAGATTAGAATAGATTAGAATAGATTAGAATAGATTAGAATAGATTAGAATAGATTAGAATAGATTAGAATAGATTAGAATAGATTAGAATAGATTAGAATAGATTAGAATAGATTAGAATAGATTAGAATAGATTAGAATAGATTAGAATAGATTAGAATAGATTAGAATAGATTAGAATAGATTAGAATAGATTAGAATAGATTAGAATAGATTAGAATAGATTAGAATAGATTAGAATAGATAGAATAGAATAGATTAGAATAGATTAGAATAGATTAGAATAGATTAGAATAGATTAGAATAGATTAGAATAGATTAGAATAGATTAGAATAGATTAGAATAGATTAGAATAGATTAGAATAGATTAGAATAGATTAGAATAGATTAGAATAGATTAGAATAGATTAGAATAGATTAGAATAGATTAGAATAGATTAGAATAGATTAGAATAGATTAGAATAGATTAGAATAGATTAGAATAGATTAGAATAGATTAGAATAGATTAGAATAGATTAGAATAGATTAGAATAGATTAGAATAGATTAGAATAGATTAGAATAGATTAGAATAGATTAGAATAGATTAGAATAGATTAGAATAGATTAGAATAGATTAGAATAGATTAGAATAGATTAGAATAGATTAGAATAGATTAGAATAGATTAGAATAGATTAGAATAGATTAGAATAGATTAGAATAGATTAGAATAGATTAGAATAGATTAGAATAGATTAGAATAGATTAGAATAGATTAGAATAGATTAGAATAGATTAGAATAGATTAGAATAGATTAGAATAGATTAGAATAGATTAGAATAGATTAGAATAGATTAGAATAGATTAGAATAGATTAGAATAGATTAGAATAGATTAGAATAGATTAGAATAGATTAGAATAGATTAGAATAGATTAGAATAGATTAGAATAGATTAGAATAGATTAGAATAGATTAGAATAGATTAGAATAGATTAGAATAGATTAGAATAGATTAGAATAGATTAGAATAGATTAGAATAGATTAGAATAGATTAGAATAGATTAGAATAGATTAGAATAGATTAGAATAGATTAGAATAGATTAGAATAGATTAGAATAGATTAGAATAGATTAGAATAGATTAGAATAGATTAGAATAGATTAGAATAGATTAGAATAGATTAGAATAGATTAGAATAGATTAGAATAGATTAGAATAGATTAGAATAGATTAGAATAGATTAGAATAGATTAGAATAGATTAGAATAGATTAGAATAGATTAGAATAGATTAGAATAGATTAGAATAGATTAGAATAGATTAGAATAGATTAGAATAGATTAGAATAGATTAGAATAGATTAGAATAGATTAGAATAGATTAGAATAGATTAGAATAGATTAGAATAGATTAGAATAGATTAGAATAGATTAGAATAGATTAGAATAGATTAGAATAGATTAGAATAGATTAGAATAGATTAGAATAGATTAGAATAGATTAGAATAGATTAGAATAGATTAGAATAGATTAGAATAGATTAGAATAGATTAGAATAGATTAGAATAGATTAGAATAGATTAGAATAGATTAGAATAGATTAGAATAGATTAGAATAGATTAGAATAGATTAGAATAGATTAGAATAGATTAGAATAGATTAGAATAGATTAGAATAGATTAGAATAGATTAGAATAGATTAGAATAGATTAGAATAGATTAGAATAGATTAGAATAGATTAGAATAGATTAGAATAGATTAGAATAGATTAGAATAGATTAGAATAGATTAGAATAGATTAGAATAGATTAGAATAGATTAGAATAGATTAGAATAGATTAGAATAGATTAGAATAGATTAGAATAGATTAGAATAGATTAGAATAGATTAGAATAGATTAGAATAGATTAGAATAGATTAGAATAGATTAGAATAGATTAGAATAGATTAGAATAGATTAGAATAGATTAGAATAGATTAGAATAGATTAGAATAGATTAGAATAGATTAGAATAGATTAGAATAGATTAGAATAGATTAGAATAGATTAGAATAGATTAGAATAGATTAGAATAGATTAGAATAGATTAGAATAGATTAGAATAGATTAGAATAGATTAGAATAGATTAGAATAGATTAGAATAGATTAGAATAGATTAGAATAGATTAGAATAGATTAGAATAGATTAGAATAGATTAGAATAGATTAGAATAGATTAGAATAGATTAGAATAGATTAGAATAGATTAGAATAGATTAGAATAGATTAGAATAGATTAGAATAGATTAGAATAGATTAGAATAGATTAGAATAGATTAGAATAGATTAGAATAGATTAGAATAGATTAGAATAGATTAGAATAGATTAGAATAGATTAGAATAGATTAGAATAGATTAGAATAGATTAGAATAGATTAGAATAGATTAGAATAGATTAGAATAGATTAGAATAGATTAGAATAGATTAGAATAGATTAGAATAGATTAGAATAGATTAGAATAGATTAGAATAGATTAGAATAGATTAGAATAGATTAGAATAGATTAGAATAGATTAGAATAGATTAGAATAGATTAGAATAGATTAGAATAGATTAGAATAGATTAGAATAGATTAGAATAGATTAGAATAGATTAGAATAGATTAGAATAGATTAGAATAGATTAGAATAGATTAGAATAGATTAGAATAGATTAGAATAGATTAGAATAGATTAGAATAGATTAGAATAGATTAGAATAGATTAGAATAGATTAGAATAGATTAGAATAGATTAGAATAGATTAGAATAGATTAGAATAGATTAGAATAGATTAGAATAGATTAGAATAGATTAGAATAGATTAGAATAGATTAGAATAGATTAGAATAGATTAGAATAGATTAGAATAGATTAGAATAGATTAGAATAGATTAGAATAGAATAGAATAGAATAGAATAGAATAGAATAGATTAGAATAGATTAGAATAGATTAGAATAGATTAGAATAGATTAGAATAGATTAGAATAGATTAGAATAGATTAGAATAGATTAGAATAGATTAGAATAGATTAGAATAGATTAGAATAGATTAGAATAGATTAGAATAGATTAGAATAGATTAGAATAGATTAGAATAGATTAGAATAGATTAGAATAGATTAGAATAGATTAGAATAGATTAGAATAGATTAGAATAGATTAGAATAGATTAGAATAGATTAGAATAGATTAGAATAGATTAGAATAGATTAGAATAGATTAGAATAGATTAGAATAGATTAGAATAGATTAGAATAGATTAGAATAGATTAGAATAGATTAGAATAGATTAGAATAGATTAGAATAGATTAGAATAGATTAGAATAGATTAGAATAGATTAGAATAGATTAGAATAGATTAGAATAGATTAGAATAGATTAGAATAGATTAGAATAGATTAGAATAGATTAGAATAGATTAGAATAGATTAGAATAGATTAGAATAGATTAGAATAGATTAGAATAGATTAGAATAGATTAGAATAGATTAGAATAGATTAGAATAGATTAGAATAGATTAGAATAGATTAGAATAGATTAGAATAGATTAGAATAGATTAGAATAGATTAGAATAGATTAGAATAGATTAGAATAGATTAGAATAGATTAGAATAGATTAGAATAGATTAGAATAGATTAGAATAGATTAGAATAGATTAGAATAGATTAGAATAGATTAGAATAGATTAGAATAGATTAGAATAGATTAGAATAGATTAGAATAGATTAGAATAGATTAGAATAGATTAGAATAGATTAGAATAGATTAGAATAGATTAGAATAGATTAGAATAGATTAGAATAGATTAGAATAGATTAGAATAGATTAGAATAGATTAGAATAGATTAGAATAGATTAGAATAGATTAGAATAGATTAGAATAGATTAGAATAGATTAGAATAGATTAGAATAGATTAGAATAGAATAGAATAGAATAGATTAGAATAGAATAGAATAGATAGAATAGAATAGAATAGAATAGAATAGATTAGAATAGATAGAATAGAATAGAATAGAATAGAATAGAATAGAATAGAATAGAATAGAATAGAATAGAATAGAATAGAATAGAATAGAATAGAATAGAATAGAATAGAATAGAATAGAATAGAATAGAATAGAATAGAATAGAATAGAATAGAATAGAATAGAATAGAATAGAATAGAATAGAATAGAATAGAATAGAATAGAATAGATTAGAATAGAATAGAATAGAATAGAATAGATTAGAATAGATTAGAATAGATTAGAATAGATTAGAATAGATTAGAATAGATTAGAATAGATTAGAATAGATTAGAATAGATTAGAATAGATTAGAATAGATTAGAATAGATTAGAATAGATTAGAATAGATTAGAATAGATTAGAATAGATTAGAATAGATTAGAATAGATTAGAATAGATTAGAATAGATTAGAATAGATTAGAATAGATTAGAATAGATTAGAATAGATTAGAATAGATTAGAATAGATTAGAATAGATTAGAATAGATTAGAATAGATTAGAATAGATTAGAATAGATTAGAATAGATTAGAATAGATTAGAATAGATTAGAATAGATTAGAATAGATTAGAATAGATTAGAATAGATTAGAATAGATTAGAATAGATTAGAATAGATTAGAATAGATTAGAATAGATTAGAATAGATTAGAATAGATTAGAATAGATTAGAATAGATTAGAATAGATTAGAATAGATTAGAATAGATTAGAATAGATTAGAATAGATTAGAATAGATTAGAATAGATTAGAATAGATTAGAATAGATTAGAATAGATTAGAATAGATTAGAATAGATTAGAATAGATTAGAATAGATTAGAATAGATTAGAATAGATTAGAATAGATTAGAATAGATTAGAATAGATTAGAATAGATTAGAATAGATTAGAATAGATTAGAATAGATTAGAATAGATTAGAATAGATTAGAATAGATTAGAATAGATTAGAATAGATTAGAATAGATTAGAATAGATTAGAATAGATTAGAATAGATTAGAATAGATTAGAATAGATTAGAATAGATTAGAATAGATTAGAATAGATTAGAATAGATTAGAATAGATTAGAATAGATTAGAATAGATTAGAATAGATTAGAATAGATTAGAATAGATTAGAATAGATTAGAATAGATTAGAATAGATTAGAATAGATTAGAATAGATTAGAATAGATTAGAATAGATTAGAATAGATTAGAATAGATTAGAATAGATTAGAATAGATTAGAATAGATTAGAATAGATTAGAATAGATTAGAATAGATTAGAATAGATTAGAATAGATTAGAATAGATTAGAATAGATTAGAATAGATTAGAATAGATTAGAATAGATTAGAATAGATTAGAATAGATTAGAATAGATTAGAATAGATTAGAATAGATTAGAATAGATTAGAATAGATTAGAATAGATTAGAATAGATTAGAATAGATTAGAATAGATTAGAATAGATTAGAATAGATTAGAATAGATTAGAATAGATTAGAATAGATTAGAATAGATTAGAATAGATTAGAATAGATTAGAATAGATTAGAATAGATTAGAATAGATTAGAATAGATTAGAATAGATTAGAATAGATTAGAATAGATTAGAATAGATTAGAATAGATTAGAATAGATTAGAATAGATTAGAATAGATTAGAATAGATTAGAATAGATTAGAATAGATTAGAATAGATTAGAATAGATTAGAATAGATTAGAATAGATTAGAATAGATTAGAATAGATTAGAATAGATTAGAATAGATTAGAATAGATTAGAATAGATTAGAATAGATTAGAATAGATTAGAATAGATTAGAATAGATTAGAATAGATTAGAATAGATTAGAATAGATTAGAATAGATTAGAATAGATTAGAATAGATTAGAATAGATTAGAATAGATTAGAATAGATTAGAATAGATTAGAATAGATTAGAATAGATTAGAATAGATTAGAATAGATTAGAATAGATTAGAATAGATTAGAATAGATTAGAATAGATTAGAATAGATTAGAATAGATTAGAATAGATTAGAATAGATTAGAATAGATTAGAATAGATTAGAATAGATTAGAATAGATTAGAATAGATTAGAATAGATTAGAATAGATTAGAATAGATTAGAATAGATTAGAATAGATTAGAATAGATTAGAATAGATTAGAATAGATTAGAATAGATTAGAATAGATTAGAATAGATTAGAATAGATTAGAATAGATTAGAATAGATTAGAATAGATTAGAATAGATTAGAATAGATTAGAATAGATTAGAATAGATTAGAATAGATTAGAATAGATTAGAATAGATTAGAATAGATTAGAATAGATTAGAATAGATTAGAATAGATTAGAATAGATTAGAATAGATTAGAATAGATTAGAATAGATTAGAATAGATTAGAATAGATTAGAATAGATTAGAATAGATTAGAATAGATTAGAATAGATTAGAATAGATTAGAATAGATTAGAATAGATTAGAATAGATTAGAATAGATTAGAATAGATTAGAATAGATTAGAATAGATTAGAATAGATTAGAATAGATTAGAATAGATTAGAATAGATTAGAATAGATTAGAATAGATTAGAATAGATTAGAATAGATTAGAATAGATTAGAATAGATTAGAATAGATTAGAATAGATTAGAATAGATTAGAATAGATTAGAATAGATTAGAATAGATTAGAATAGATTAGAATAGATTAGAATAGATTAGAATAGATTAGAATAGATTAGAATAGATTAGAATAGATTAGAATAGATTAGAATAGATTAGAATAGATTAGAATAGATTAGAATAGATTAGAATAGATTAGAATAGATTAGAATAGATTAGAATAGATTAGAATAGATTAGAATAGATTAGAATAGATTAGAATAGATTAGAATAGATTAGAATAGATTAGAAGAAATTAGAATAGATTAGAATAGATTAGAATAGATTAGAATAGATTAGAATAGATTAGAATAGATTAGAATAGATTAGAATAGATTAGAATAGATTAGAATAGATTAGAATAGATTAGAATAGATTAGAATAGATTAGAATAGATTAGAATAGATTAGAATAGATTAGAATAGATTAGAATAGATTAGAATAGATTAGAATAGATTAGAATAGATTAGAATAGATTAGAATAGATTAGAATAGATTAGAATAGATTAGAATAGATTAGAATAGATTAGAATAGATTAGAATAGATTAGAATAGATTAGAATAGATTAGAATAGATTAGAATAGATTAGAATAGATTAGAATAGATTAGAATAGATTAGAATAGATTAGAATAGATTAGAATAGATTAGAATAGATTAGAATAGATTAGAATAGAAGAGAATAGATTAGAATAGAATAGAATAGATTAGAATAGATTAGAATAGATTAGAATAGATTAGAATAGATTAGAATAGATTAGAATAGATTAGAATAGATTAGAATAGATTAGAATAGATTAGAATAGATTAGAATAGATTAGAATAGATTAGAATAGATTAGAATAGATTAGAATAGATTAGAATAGATTAGAATAGATTAGAATAGATTAGAATAGATTAGAATAGATTAGAATAGATTAGAATAGATTAGAATAGATTAGAATAGATTAGAATAGATTAGAATAGATTAGAATAGATTAGAATAGATTAGAATAGATTAGAATAGATTAGAATAGATTAGAATAGATTAGAATAGATTAGAATAGATTAGAATAGATTAGAATAGATTAGAATAGATTAGAATAGATTAGAATAGATTAGAATAGATTAGAATAGATTAGAATAGATTAGAATAGATTAGAATAGATTAGAATAGATTAGAATAGATTAGAATAGATTAGAATAGATTAGAATAGATTAGAATAGATTAGAATAGATTAGAATAGATTAGAATAGATTAGAATAGATTAGAATAGATTAGAATAGATTAGAATAGATTAGAATAGATTAGAATAGATTAGAATAGATTAGAATAGATTAGAATAGATTAGAATAGATTAGAATAGATTAGAATAGATTAGAATAGATTAGAATAGATTAGAATAGATTAGAATAGATTAGAATAGATTAGAATAGATTAGAATAGATTAGAATAGATTAGAATAGATTAGAATAGATTAGAATAGATTAGAATAGATTAGAATAGATTAGAATAGATTAGAATAGATTAGAATAGATTAGAATAGATTAGAATAGATTAGAATAGATTAGAATAGATTAGAATAGATTAGAATAGATTAGAATAGATTAGAATAGATTAGAATAGATTAGAATAGATTAGAATAGATTAGAATAGATTAGAATAGATTAGAATAGATTAGAATAGATTAGAATAGATTAGAATAGATTAGAATAGATTAGAATAGATTAGAATAGATTAGAATAGATTAGAATAGATTAGAATAGATTAGAATAGATTAGAATAGATTAGAATAGATTAGAATAGATTAGAATAGATTAGAATAGATTAGAATAGATTAGAATAGATTAGAATAGATTAGAATAGAATAGAATAGAATAGAATAGATTAGAATAGAATTAGAATAGAATAGATAGAATAGATTAGAATAGAATAGAATAGATTAGAATAGATTAGAATAGAATAGAATAGAATAGAATAGAATAGAATAGATTAGAATAGAATAGAATAGAATAGAATAGAATAGAATAGAATAGAATAGAATAGAATAGAATAGAATAGAATAGAATAGAATAGAATAGAATAGAATAGAATAGAATAGAATAGAATAGAATAGAATAGATTAGAATAGATTAGAATAGAATAGAATAGAATAGAATAGATTAGAATAGAATAGAATAGATTAGAATAGATTAGAATAGATTAGAATAGAATAGAATAGATTAGAATAGATTAGAATAGATTAGAATAGATTAGAATAGATTAGAATAGATTAGAATAGATTAGAATAGATTAGAATAGATTAGAATAGATTAGAATAGATTAGAATAGATTAGAATAGATTAGAATAGATTAGAATAGATTAGAATAGATTAGAATAGATTAGAATAGATTAGAATAGATTAGAATAGATTAGAATAGATTAGAATAGATTAGAATAGATTAGAATAGATTAGAATAGATTAGAATAGATTAGAATAGATTAGAATAGATTAGAATAGATTAGAATAGATTAGAATAGATTAGAATAGATTAGAATAGATTAGAATAGATTAGAATAGATTAGAATAGATTAGAATAGATTAGAATAGATTAGAATAGATTAGAATAGATTAGAATAGATTAGAATAGATTAGAATAGATTAGAATAGATTAGAATAGATTAGAATAGATTAGAATAGATTAGAATAGATTAGAATAGATTAGAATAGATTAGAATAGATTAGAATAGATTAGAATAGATTAGAATAGATTAGAATAGATTAGAATAGATTAGAATAGATTAGAATAGATTAGAATAGATTAGAATAGATTAGAATAGATTAGAATAGATTAGAATAGATTAGAATAGATTAGAATAGATTAGAATAGATTAGAATAGATTAGAATAGATTAGAATAGATTAGAATAGATTAGAATAGATTAGAATAGATTAGAATAGATTAGAATAGATTAGAATAGATTAGAATAGATTAGAATAGATTAGAATAGATTAGAATAGATTAGAATAGATTAGAATAGATTAGAATAGATTAGAATAGATTAGAATAGATTAGAATAGATTAGAATAGATTAGAATAGATTAGAATAGATTAGAATAGATTAGAATAGATTAGAATAGATTAGAATAGATTAGAATAGATTAGAATAGATTAGAATAGATTAGAATAGATTAGAATAGATTAGAATAGATTAGAATAGATTAGAATAGATTAGAATAGATTAGAATAGATTAGAATAGATTAGAATAGATTAGAATAGATTAGAATAGATTAGAATAGATTAGAATAGATTAGAATAGATTAGAATAGATTAGAATAGATTAGAATAGATTAGAATAGATTAGAATAGATTAGAATAGATTAGAATAGATTAGAATAGATTAGAATAGATTAGAATAGATTAGAATAGATTAGAATAGATTAGAATAGATTAGAATAGATTAGAATAGATTAGAATAGATTAGAATAGATTAGAATAGATTAGAATAGATTAGAATAGATTAGAATAGATTAGAATAGATTAGAATAGATTAGAATAGATTAGAATAGATTAGAATAGATTAGAATAGATTAGAATAGATTAGAATAGATTAGAATAGATTAGAATAGATTAGAATAGATTAGAATAGATTAGAATAGATTAGAATAGATTAGAATAGATTAGAATAGATTAGAATAGATTAGAATAGATTAGAATAGATTAGAATAGATTAGAATAGATTAGAATAGATTAGAATAGATTAGAATAGATTAGAATAGATTAGAATAGATTAGAATAGATTAGAATAGATTAGAATAGAATAGAATAGATTAGAATAGATTAGAATAGAATAGAATAGATTAGAATAGAATAGAATAGAATAGAATAGAATAGAATAGAATAGAATAGAATAGAATAGAATAGAATAGAATAGAATAGAATAGAATAGATTAGAATAGATTAGAATAGATTAGAATAGATTAGAATAGATTAGAATAGATTAGAATAGATTAGAATAGATTAGAATAGATTAGAATAGATTAGAATAGATTAGAATAGATTAGAATAGATTAGAATAGATTAGAATAGATTAGAATAGATTAGAATAGATTAGAATAGATTAGAATAGATTAGAATAGATTAGAATAGATTAGAATAGATTAGAATAGATTAGAATAGATTAGAATAGATTAGAATAGATTAGAATAGATTAGAATAGATTAGAATAGATTAGAATAGATTAGAATAGATTAGAATAGATTAGAATAGATTAGAATAGATTAGAATAGATTAGAATAGATTAGAATAGATTAGAATAGATTAGAATAGATTAGAATAGATTAGAATAGATTAGAATAGATTAGAATAGATTAGAATAGATTAGAATAGATTAGAATAGATTAGAATAGATTAGAATAGATTAGAATAGATTAGAATAGATTAGAATAGATTAGAATAGATTAGAATAGATTAGAATAGATTAGAATAGATTAGAATAGATTAGAATAGATTAGAATAGATTAGAATAGATTAGAATAGATTAGAATAGATTAGAATAGATTAGAATAGATTAGAATAGATTAGAATAGATTAGAATAGATTAGAATAGATTAGAATAGATTAGAATAGATTAGAATAGATTAGAATAGATTAGAATAGATTAGAATAGATTAGAATAGATTAGAATAGATTAGAATAGATTAGAATAGATTAGAATAGATTAGAATAGATTAGAATAGATTAGAATAGATTAGAATAGATTAGAATAGATTAGAATAGATTAGAATAGATTAGAATAGATTAGAATAGATTAGAATAGATTAGAATAGATTAGAATAGATTAGAATAGATTAGAATAGATTAGAATAGATTAGAATAGATTAGAATAGATTAGAATAGATTAGAATAGATTAGAATAGATTAGAATAGATTAGAATAGATTAGAATAGATTAGAATAGATTAGAATAGATTAGAATAGATTAGAATAGATTAGAATAGATTAGAATAGATTAGAATAGATTAGAATAGATTAGAATAGATTAGAATAGATTAGAATAGATTAGAATAGATTAGAATAGATTAGAATAGATTAGAATAGATTAGAATAGATTAGAATAGATTAGAATAGATTAGAATAGATTAGAATAGATTAGAATAGATTAGAATAGATTAGAATAGATTAGAATAGATTAGAATAGATTAGAATAGATTAGAATAGATTAGAATAGATTAGAATAGATTAGAATAGATTAGAATAGATTAGAATAGATTAGAATAGATTAGAATAGATTAGAATAGATTAGAATAGATTAGAATAGATTAGAATAGATTAGAATAGATTAGAATAGATTAGAATAGATTAGAATAGATTAGAATAGATTAGAATAGATTAGAATAGATTAGAATAGATTAGAATAGATTAGAATAGATTAGAATAGATTAGAATAGATTAGAATAGATTAGAATAGATTAGAATAGATTAGAATAGATTAGAATAGATTAGAATAGATTAGAATAGATTAGAATAGATTAGAATAGATTAGAATAGATTAGAATAGATTAGAATAGATTAGAATAGATTAGAATAGATTAGAATAGATTAGAATAGATTAGAATAGATTAGAATAGATTAGAATAGATTAGAATAGATTAGAATAGATTAGAATAGATTAGAATAGATTAGAATAGATTAGAATAGATTAGAATAGATTAGAATAGATTAGAATAGATTAGAATAGATTAGAATAGATTAGAATAGATTAGAATAGATTAGAATAGATTAGAATAGATTAGAATAGATTAGAATAGATTAGAATAGATTAGAATAGATTAGAATAGATTAGAATAGATTAGAATAGAATAGAATAGAATAGAATAGATTAGAATAGATTAGAATAGATTAGAATAGATAGAATAGAATAGAATAGAATAGATAGAATAGATAGAATAGAATAGAATAGAATAGATAGAATAGATTAGAATAGAATAGAATAGAATAGAATAGAATAGAATAGAATAGAATAGATAGAATAGAATAGAATAGATTAGAATAGAATAGAATAGAATAGAATAGATTAGAATAGATTAGAATAGAATAGAATAGAATAGAATAGATTAGAATAGATTAGAATAGATTAGAATAGATTAGAATAGATTAGAATAGATTAGAATAGATTAGAATAGATTAGAATAGATTAGAATAGATTAGAATAGATTAGAATAGATTAGAATAGATTAGAATAGATTAGAATAGATTAGAATAGATTAGAATAGATTAGAATAGATTAGAATAGATTAGAATAGATTAGAATAGATTAGAATAGATTAGAATAGATTAGAATAGATTAGAATAGATTAGAATAGATTAGAATAGATTAGAATAGATTAGAATAGATTAGAATAGATTAGAATAGATTAGAATAGATTAGAATAGATTAGAATAGATTAGAATAGATTAGAATAGATTAGAATAGATTAGAATAGATTAGAATAGATTAGAATAGATTAGAATAGATTAGAATAGATTAGAATAGATTAGAATAGATTAGAATAGATTAGAATAGATTAGAATAGATTAGAATAGATTAGAATAGATTAGAATAGATTAGAATAGATTAGAATAGATTAGAATAGATTAGAATAGATTAGAATAGATTAGAATAGATTAGAATAGATTAGAATAGATTAGAATAGATTAGAATAGATTAGAATAGATTAGAATAGATTAGAATAGATTAGAATAGATTAGAATAGATTAGAATAGATTAGAATAGATTAGAATAGATTAGAATAGATTAGAATAGATTAGAATAGATTAGAATAGATTAGAATAGATTAGAATAGATTAGAATAGATTAGAATAGATTAGAATAGATTAGAATAGATTAGAATAGATTAGAATAGATTAGAATAGATTAGAATAGATTAGAATAGATTAGAATAGATTAGAATAGATTAGAATAGATTAGAATAGATTAGAATAGATTAGAATAGATTAGAATAGATTAGAATAGATTAGAATAGATTAGAATAGATTAGAATAGATTAGAATAGATTAGAATAGATTAGAATAGATTAGAATAGATTAGAATAGATTAGAATAGATTAGAATAGATTAGAATAGATTAGAATAGATTAGAATAGATTAGAATAGATTAGAATAGATTAGAATAGATTAGAATAGATTAGAATAGATTAGAATAGATTAGAATAGATTAGAATAGATTAGAATAGATTAGAATAGATTAGAATAGATTAGAATAGATTAGAATAGATTAGAATAGATTAGAATAGATTAGAATAGATTAGAATAGATTAGAATAGATTAGAATAGATTAGAATAGATTAGAATAGATTAGAATAGATTAGAATAGATTAGAATAGATTAGAATAGATTAGAATAGATTAGAATAGATTAGAATAGATTAGAATAGATTAGAATAGATTAGAATAGATTAGAATAGATTAGAATAGATTAGAATAGATTAGAATAGATTAGAATAGATTAGAATAGATTAGAATAGATTAGAATAGATTAGAATAGATTAGAATAGATTAGAATAGATTAGAATAGATTAGAATAGATTAGAATAGATTAGAATAGATTAGAATAGATTAGAATAGATTAGAATAGATTAGAATAGATTAGAATAGATTAGAATAGATTAGAATAGATTAGAATAGATTAGAATAGATTAGAATAGATTAGAATAGATTAGAATAGATTAGAATAGATTAGAATAGATTAGAATAGATTAGAATAGATTAGAATAGATTAGAATAGATTAGAATAGATTAGAATAGATTAGAATAGATTAGAATAGATTAGAATAGATTAGAATAGATTAGAATAGATTAGAATAGATTAGAATAGATTAGAATAGATTAGAATAGATTAGAATAGATTAGAATAGATTAGAATAGATTAGAATAGATTAGAATAGATTAGAATAGATTAGAATAGATTAGAATAGATTAGAATAGATTAGAATAGATTAGAATAGATTAGAATAGATTAGAATAGATTAGAATAGATTAGAATAGATTAGAATAGATTAGAATAGATTAGAATAGATTAGAATAGATTAGAATAGATTAGAATAGATTAGAATAGATTAGAATAGATTAGAATAGATTAGAATAGATTAGAATAGATTAGAATAGATTAGAATAGATTAGAATAGATTAGAATAGATTAGAATAGATTAGAATAGATTAGAATAGATTAGAATAGATTAGAATAGATTAGAATAGATTAGAATAGATTAGAATAGATTAGAATAGATTAGAATAGATTAGAATAGATTAGAATAGATTAGAATAGATTAGAATAGATTAGAATAGATTAGAATAGATTAGAATAGATTAGAATAGATTAGAATAGATTAGAATAGATTAGAATAGATTAGAATAGATTAGAATAGATTAGAATAGATTAGAATAGATTAGAATAGATTAGAATAGATTAGAATAGATTAGAATAGATTAGAATAGATTAGAATAGATTAGAATAGATTAGAATAGATTAGAATAGATTAGAATAGATTAGAATAGATTAGAATAGATTAGAATAGATTAGAATAGATTAGAATAGATTAGAATAGATTAGAATAGATTAGAATAGATTAGAATAGATTAGAATAGATTAGAATAGATTAGAATAGATTAGAATAGATTAGAATAGATTAGAATAGATTAGAATAGATTAGAATAGATTAGAATAGATTAGAATAGATTAGAATAGATTAGAATAGATTAGAATAGATTAGAATAGATTAGAATAGATTAGAATAGATTAGAATAGATTAGAATAGATTAGAATAGATTAGAATAGATTAGAATAGATTAGAATAGATTAGAATAGATTAGAATAGATTAGAATAGATTAGAATAGATTAGAATAGATTAGAATAGATTAGAATAGATTAGAATAGATTAGAATAGATTAGAATAGATTAGAATAGAATAGAATAGATTAGAATAGATTAGAATAGATTAGAATAGATTAGAATAGATTAGAATAGATTAGAATAGATTAGAATAGATTAGAATAGATTAGAATAGATTAGAATAGATTAGAATAGATTAGAATAGATTAGAATAGATTAGAATAGATTAGAATAGATTAGAATAGAATAGAATAGATTAGAATAGATTAGAATAGATTAGAATAGATTAGAATAGATTAGAATAGAATAGATTAGAATAGATTAGAATAGATTAGAATAGATTAGAATAGATTAGAATAGATTAGAATAGATTAGAATAGATTAGAATAGATTAGAATAGATTAGAATAGATTAGAATAGATTAGAATAGATTAGAATAGATTAGAATAGATTAGAATAGATTAGAATAGATTAGAATAGATTAGAATAGATTAGAATAGATTAGAATAGATTAGAATAGATTAGAATAGATTAGAATAGATTAGAATAGATTAGAATAGATTAGAATAGATTAGAATAGATTAGAATAGATTAGAATAGATTAGAATAGATTAGAATAGATTAGAATAGATTAGAATAGATTAGAATAGATTAGAATAGATTAGAATAGATTAGAATAGATTAGAATAGATTAGAATAGATTAGAATAGATTAGAATAGATTAGAATAGATTAGAATAGATTAGAATAGATTAGAATAGATTAGAATAGATTAGAATAGATTAGAATAGATTAGAATAGATTAGAATAGATTAGAATAGATTAGAATAGATTAGAATAGATTAGAATAGATTAGAATAGATTAGAATAGATTAGAATAGATTAGAATAGATTAGAATAGATTAGAATAGATTAGAATAGATTAGAATAGATTAGAATAGATTAGAATAGATTAGAATAGATTAGAATAGATTAGAATAGATTAGAATAGATTAGAATAGATTAGAATAGATTAGAATAGATTAGAATAGATTAGAATAGATTAGAATAGATTAGAATAGATTAGAATAGATTAGAATAGATTAGAATAGATTAGAATAGATTAGAATAGATTAGAATAGATTAGAATAGATTAGAATAGATTAGAATAGATTAGAATAGATTAGAATAGATTAGAATAGATTAGAATAGATTAGAATAGATTAGAATAGATTAGAATAGATTAGAATAGATTAGAATAGATTAGAATAGATTAGAATAGATTAGAATAGATTAGAATAGATTAGAATAGATTAGAATAGATTAGAATAGATTAGAATAGATTAGAATAGATTAGAATAGATTAGAATAGATTAGAATAGATTAGAATAGATTAGAATAGATTAGAATAGATTAGAATAGATTAGAATAGATTAGAATAGATTAGAATAGATTAGAATAGATTAGAATAGATTAGAATAGATTAGAATAGATTAGAATAGATTAGAATAGATTAGAATAGATTAGAATAGATTAGAATAGATTAGAATAGATTAGAATAGATTAGAATAGATTAGAATAGATTAGAATAGATTAGAATAGATTAGAATAGATTAGAATAGATTAGAATAGATTAGAATAGATTAGAATAGATTAGAATAGATTAGAATAGATTAGAATAGATTAGAATAGATTAGAATAGATTAGAATAGATTAGAATAGATTAGAATAGATTAGAATAGATTAGAATAGATTAGAATAGATTAGAATAGATTAGAATAGATTAGAATAGATTAGAATAGATTAGAATAGATTAGAATAGATTAGAATAGATTAGAATAGATTAGAATAGATTAGAATAGATTAGAATAGATTAGAATAGATTAGAATAGATTAGAATAGATTAGAATAGATTAGAATAGATTAGAATAGATTAGAATAGATTAGAATAGATTAGAATAGATTAGAATAGATTAGAATAGATTAGAATAGATTAGAATAGATTAGAATAGATTAGAATAGATTAGAATAGATTAGAATAGATTAGAATAGATTAGAATAGATTAGAATAGATTAGAATAGATTAGAATAGATTAGAATAGATTAGAATAGATTAGAATAGATTAGAATAGATTAGAATAGATTAGAATAGATTAGAATAGATTAGAATAGATTAGAATAGATTAGAATAGATTAGAATAGATTAGAATAGATTAGAATAGATTAGAATAGATTAGAATAGATTAGAATAGATTAGAATAGATTAGAATAGATTAGAATAGATTAGAATAGATTAGAATAGATTAGAATAGATTAGAATAGATTAGAATAGATTAGAATAGATTAGAATAGATTAGAATAGATTAGAATAGATTAGAATAGATTAGAATAGATTAGAATAGATTAGAATAGATTAGAATAGATTAGAATAGATTAGAATAGATTAGAATAGATTAGAATAGATTAGAATAGATTAGAATAGATTAGAATAGATTAGAATAGATTAGAATAGATTAGAATAGATTAGAATAGATTAGAATAGATTAGAATAGATTAGAATAGATTAGAATAGATTAGAATAGATTAGAATAGATTAGAATAGATTAGAATAGATTAGAATAGATTAGAATAGATTAGAATAGATTAGAATAGATTAGAATAGATTAGAATAGATTAGAATAGATTAGAATAGATTAGAATAGATTAGAATAGATTAGAATAGATTAGAATAGATTAGAATAGATTTAGAATAGATTAGAATAGATTAGAATAGATTAGAATAGATTAGAATAGATTAGAATAGATTAGAATAGATTAGAATAGATTAGAATAGATTAGAATAGATTAGAATAGATTAGAATAGATTAGAATAGATTAGAATAGATTAGAATAGATTAGAATAGATTAGAATAGATTAGAATAGATTAGAATAGATTAGAATAGATTAGAATAGATTAGAATAGATTAGAATAGATTAGAATAGATTAGAATAGATTAGAATAGATTAGAATAGATTAGAATAGATTAGAATAGATTAGAATAGATTAGAATAGATTAGAATAGATTAGAATAGATTAGAATAGATTAGAATAGATTAGAATAGATTAGAATAGATTAGAATAGATTAGAATAGATTAGAATAGATTAGAATAGATTAGAATAGATTAGAATAGATTAGAATAGATTAGAATAGATTAGAATAGATTAGAATAGATTAGAATAGATTAGAATAGATTAGAATAGATTAGAATAGATTAGAATAGATTAGAATAGATTAGAATAGATTAGAATAGATTAGAATAGATTAGAATAGATTAGAATAGATTAGAATAGATTAGAATAGATTAGAATAGATTAGAATAGATTAGAATAGATTAGAATAGATTAGAATAGATTAGAATAGATTAGAATAGATTAGAATAGATTAGAATAGATTAGAATAGATTAGAATAGATTAGAATAGATTAGAATAGATTAGAATAGATTAGAATAGATTAGAATAGATTAGAATAGATTAGAATAGATTAGAATAGATTAGAATAGATTAGAATAGATTAGAATAGATTAGAATAGATTAGAATAGATTAGAATAGATTAGAATAGAATAGAATAGATTAGAATAGATTAGAATAGATTAGAATAGATTAGAATAGATTAGAATAGATTAGAATAGATTAGAATAGATTAGAATAGATTAGAATAGATTAGAATAGATTAGAATAGATTAGAATAGATTAGAATAGATTAGAATAGATTAGAATAGATTAGAATAGATAGATTAGAATAGATTAGAATAGATTAGAATAGATTAGAATAGATTAGAATAGATTAGAATAGATTAGAATAGATTAGAATAGATTAGAATAGAATAGATTAGAATAGATAGAATAGATTAGAATAGATAGAATAGATTAGAATAGATTAGAATAAGAATAGAATAGAATTAGAATAGATTAGAATAGATAGATAATTAGAATAGATTAGAATAGAAATAGAATAGATTAGAATAGATTAGAATAGAATAGAATAGAATAGAATAGAATAGAATAGAATAGAATAGAATAGAATAGAATATAGAATAGAATAGAATAGAATTAGAATAGAATAGAATAGAATAGAATAGAATAGAAAAGAATATAATTAGAATAGATTAGAATAGATTAGAATAGATTAGAATAGATTAGAATAGAATAGAATAGAATAGATAATAGAATAGAATAGAATAGAATAGATAGAATAGAATAGAATAGAAATAGATTAGAATAGATTAGAATAGATTAGAATAGATTAGAATAGATTAGAATAGATTAGAATAGATTAGAATAGATTAGAATAGATTAGAATAGATTAGAATAGATTAGAATAGATTAGAATAGATTAGAATAGATTAGAATAGATTAGAATAGATTAGAATAGATTAGAATAGATTAGAATAGATTAGAATAGATTAGAATAGATTAGAATAGATTAGAATAGATTAGAATAGATTAGAATAGATTAGAATAGATTAGAATAGATTAGAATAGATTAGAATAGATTAGAATAGATTAGAATAGATTAGAATAGATTAGAATAGATTAGAATAGATTAGAATAGATTAGAATAGATTAGAATAGATTAGAATAGATTAGAATAGATTAGAATAGATTAGAATAGATTAGAATAGATTAGAATAGATTAGAATAGATTAGAATAGATTAGAATAGATTAGAATAGATTAGAATAGATTAGAATAGATTAGAATAGATTAGAATAGATTAGAATAGATTAGAATAGATTAGAATAGATTAGAATAGATTAGAATAGATTAGAATAGATTAGAATAGATTAGAATAGATTAGAATAGATTAGAATAGATTAGAATAGATAATAATAGATTAGAATAGATTAGAATAGATTAGAATAGATTAGAATAGATTAGAATAGATTAGAATAGATTAGAATAG
Organism: Melophagus ovinus; assembly: GCA_023089585.1. Classification (NCBI taxonomy): domain Eukaryota; kingdom Metazoa; phylum Arthropoda; class Insecta; order Diptera; family Hippoboscidae; genus Melophagus; species Melophagus ovinus. The sequence continues at coordinate 63,419 of JAKKIB010000108.1, forward strand.
ATTAGAATAGATTAGAATAGATTAGAATAGATTAGAATAGATTAGAATAGATTAGAATAGATTAGAATAGATTAGAATAGATTAGAATAGATTAGAATAGATTAGAATAGATTAGAATAGATTAGAATAGATTAGAATAGGATAGAATAGAATAGAATAGAATAGAATAGAATAGAATAGAATAGAATAGAATAGAATAGAATAGAATAGAATAGAATAGAATAGAATAGAATAGAATAGAATAGAATAGAATAGAATAGAATAGAATAGAATAGAATAGAATAGAATAGAATAGAATAGAATAGAATAGAATAGAATAGATTAGAATAGATTAGAATAGAATAGATTAGAATAGATTAGAATAGAATAGAATAGATAGAATAGAATAAGAATAGAATAGATTGAATAGATTAGAATAGAATAGAATAGATTAGAATAGATTTAGAGAATAGATTAGAATAGATTAGAATAGATTAGAATAGATTAGAATAGATTAGAATAGATTAGAATAGATTAGAATAGATTAGAATAGATTAGAATAGATTAGAATAGATTAGAATAGATTAGAATAGATTTAGAATTAGAATAGATAGATTAGAATAGATTAGAATAGATTAGAATAGATTAGAATAGATTAGAATAGATTAGAATAGATTAGAATAGATTAGAATAGATTAGAATAGATTAGAATAGATTAGAATAGATTAGAATAGATTAGAATAGATTAGAATAGATTAGAATAGATTAGAATAGATTAGAATAGATTAGAATAGATTAGAATAGATTAGAATAGATTAGAATAGATTTAGATTAGAATAGATTAGAATAGATTAGATAGAATAGATTAGAATAGATTAGAATAGATTAGAATAGATTAGAATAGATTAGAATAGATTAGAATAGATTAGAATAGATTAGAATAGATTAGAATAGAATTAGAATAGATTAGAATAAATTAGAATAGATTAGAATAGATTAGAATAGATTAGAATAGATTAGAATAGATTAGAATAGATTAGAATAGATTAGAATAGATTAGAATAGATTAGAATAGATTAGAATAGATTAGAATAGATTAGAATAGATTAGAATAGATTAGAATAGATTAGAATAGATTAGAATAGATTTAGATTATTAGAATAGATTAGAATAGATTAGAATAGATTAGAATAGAATTAGAATAGATTAGAATAGATTAGAATAGATTAGAATAGATTAGAATAGATTAGAATAGATTAGAATAGATTAGAATAGATTAGAATAGATTAGAATAGATTAGAATAGATAGAATAGATTAGAATTAATAGTAGAATAAGATTAGAATAGATTGAATAGATAGAATAGATATAGAATAGATTAGAATAGATTAGAATAGATTAGAATAGATTAGAATAGATTAGAATAGATTAGAATAGATTAGAATAGATTAGAATAGATTAGAATAGATTAGAATAGATTAGAATAGATTAGAATAGATTAGAATAGATTAGAATAGATTAGAATAGATTAGAATAGATTAGAATAGATTAGAATAGATTAGAATAGATTAGAAGTAGATTATAGAATAGATTAAAATAGATTAGAATAGATTAGAATAGATTTAGATAGATTAGAATAGATT